>CAJUYG010000347.1:0-63056 GCA_910591675.1 Galerucella calmariensis | reverse complement strand
ATTTTGATGCACTTGTGCAATTACTTCCGATAATCGTGAAGTCATGGATTGATTTTTAAAAACCTCAATGAAGATGTGCGGGTTTCTATATAGTTATTTTCAAAGCTAGTGCGTGAAGTGATACTTCCCCACACGCCACCGTAGTTGGGCATGCTTTCAAGTGCGGAGAAGAAACTTTAAGCAAGTGTTACGAACACCATTTTCTCTACGAGCTACTAGACATAGAATAATAAGTTTATCAATAAAACATCTACAAGGTATGAAACGAGTGTATACCGCAAACCAACACACACTAATAGATATTTGAATTTTGACTCTAATCATTCTATAAGCGTTAAAAAAGGGATAGTAAAATCTTTATACGATAGGGCCAGAATCATTTGTTCTAGTGATGATCAATTTACAAAGGAGAAAACTTTTTTAAAAGATGTTTTAAATAACAATAATTACCCTGCAGAATTTGTAAATAAGGAGATTAAGCATATAGAGGGGGGCTCATTGTTAATACCCCATAACAATAATATTAATAATTCAGCTAACATAATTTTTAGAAACTTGACAATACCGAATGTTAAGGGTTTATCAGAAAGAATTTAAAAAATTGGTAACCAATTCAATATTAGAACTAGTTTTAAATCGAATAATACATTGAGATCAATACTAACAAAAACGAAAACAAAGAATGAAGAACAATCTTCAAAAAACTGCATATATCAAATATCATGTGAATGCGACAAATTTTATTTAGGTGAAACATCTAGACTATTGAAAGTACGAATAAACGAACACAAAAAATATATCAAAGATATAGGGAATTCTTTAGGTCAGCTATTTGCAAACATGCTTGGGAAGAGGGTCATCAAATTCAATGGGATTCATCAAAAATAATATTAAAAGAACCCAATAATAAAAGACGGAAAATCAAAGAAAGTGCTTTGATACAACTAAATGCAGATAAATGTGTAGCTAGTATTTCAGCCGAATGTAGTCAAATTTGGTTACCAATGTTAGAAAGAGAAATTTCCAATAATCAATTACCTACGTTATCAGGATAGCATCATGAGTTTTTATCCAGGTTTTCTTATGATTTATAATTTGAATAGTTGTTAATCGATCCACATTTCAATACACAAAATCACAGAACACAGAGTATACATATTTCAAAAACTTAAATATTCATACACAAAAAAACTATCAAGAAACGCGTTTTATTAACAACATTTCCAATGAAATATTTCATTTCACATTTTGCAAGAGATATGATCTACTATGAATGGACCTTAATAAAAATTTGATAAAAAAATTTTGCAGTCTTAAACTTCAAAATATTTTTTGATAGTCTAGTTGTCAAATTTTTTCTGTTGTGTCAGTTAGGGATAAAAATTGATTTCTACTTATTTTTTCTTGACAACGGTAGCTGGAAAGCTACCGAAACGTTGAAATAAAGAATTTAAAAATATTGTGGTTTAATTTCCCAAGAAATTATCAGTTACCTTCTAGCTAATGATGTTATAATTGATAGTAATTAATAATTTATTAAACAAAATTTCATAAAATAAATATGTGTATAAGAGTGGATCCTTCTGACTTAGAATGCAGGCTGAATACTACTTCACTACACGCAATCTCCAATTTTGACACTAGATGCGACAATGCAATTAGGTACAAAAGTGGTTCTTGATTTTACAAACAATAATTTCAACTCAACGTGCTTAAAGTTTTGTTTTGCGAATGTCAAACCTGTCAAATGCGGATTTAGTAATGGAAGCTCACTTAATCATTCATGTCCACGTACAATTGAGTGTTTCTGGTATCAAAAAATTATGTATTAAATAAATAGTTGTATTAATAATATAACACTTTATCGCATCAATTACAGATGAATAATAATAAACCGAATTAATTGCTTGATTAAGCCTAAATCAATCTGTTTACTCAATGCTTTAGTGTCGGCGTTGGGTTTAATATAATTTATGATAGTGCAGTCATATGACGACAAAGCAATCGATTAAATTCCCAAACAACGGGAATAAAACATGGCTCTAGGGAAATTAACTTCATGTTATATACTCCTGCCACGTGTGTATTACAACGGCACACTTGATGTGTCGAGCCCAATTGAATTAGATTTCTCCGATATAACAATAGGTCAATACTTATGATATCTACATTAACCAAGAATGGGCTCATTTACATTTTTTTTTTACCATTAGGAAGAGCACATAATTTTGAGGCTCTGTACAAAAAATTAGACGTCAGCGAGACTCCTAAGTCTCCCAAAAAAAAATTATAAACATTAAACAGCGCTCCTCTCCGAATTTCAGGCGTGACGTCGTCGCATATGAAATCTCTCGTTCAGAGAGCGGATACCGCGCCGATCGGTTTTCTGTTAGTTGACTACTTAGCTAGTAACAGTACTTTGCTTGCTTATATGCTTATTATTTTTTATTATACGTGTTAGCAAACTCTAAACAGTGTTATGTTTGTGAAATAAGAACGTTTAGAAATAATTTAAACTATTCGACACAATTGACCAGAACCAGAGCTATAGATATTGTGCAGTGGTTCCAGAATGTAAAAGCAGTACGATTAAAACATGTAACGAAACAATTATTTCTATTAATAAGGATGCAAAAAGAACGGAATGGCAAAAGAGCATAAAAAGACTCAAAGCATTCACTGATAAGTCAACATACATACACGTTTTTGTATTTGTCTTCAATTAGAATCGTTATAAATTACCCTATGAAATACGTTGTGAATCCATATTGAGAGGGTTATTGAGAACCACACGCTTGTATTAATCTAAATTTATTAAAAAAAAGTAGATAATATTGTTTTTATAGCTTGTGGTGTTATAAATGTTTAAAATTATTTAATGACATAATGGGTCAGTTCTTCACAAATAAAATTTTATTAAAAATACTGCTTTTTTCCAAAAAAACAGGTAATCTTTTTCAGTAGATCATAAAAAAAACTGGCGTATATTATATGTTTTAAAAGAAATTATTTTATTTGATTCAAAGTCCGAATCAGCTTTAACAAATATCGCTTTTTTTACCAGTGAGGTGCATTCTTCATCAAAATAAGTTCTCCTTGTTCTTTCTTACATTGGTGATTTAATTTCCACTACACATTCATCATAAATAGCATTTGGAGAAGCTCCTTTAATTGGACAGTCTGCAGTTAAAAAAATTGCAATTTTTCACTGAGTAACTTGTAGCGTTATCTCCGTAACTTTGTCCATCAGACCAGGAATAAAATTAAAGATCTGGAATCACCCTGTATATCATTTGAGAGAGCATGTATTTATGAAAATATTGACATTTTTAATCATTTTGGCCGGAAAACAGCCAAAAGCGATGTGTCACATAGTATAAAATTATAATTTAATATACTCGTGTTTTTTATTAAAAAACTTCATAATCACTAGCAAGTTCCCTCCTGGAAGATTTAATGAGTCTGTTTTTTTTTTAAATTAGGTCCACACATTTTATTCTCTTAACACAAAAATTTTGTAGGTAATTCAAAATAAATAAATTCTACGCGAGGCACGTTACAGTCAGAAGCGTAATGTTAGTGCACATTAACTTTCATATGCCGTGACGTCACACTCATAGTCTTCGCCCCGCTACGGTATGCTTGTTTAATTGGTTGTATTAGGAGAACAACATATTCTATTGACATGAAATTTTCAGAATCCTATTTTTATCCTTAGTACTTTGTTTTACGACAGTTAAAAATAATATACAAATTTTAGTAAACGAGCCCATTGAAAATCTGACCATATTATGGAAGGAACAGACTGTAAAGCAGGAACAGAACACTAAAATGTCAAGATATAATTGGAAAAATAAATAATCTGTAGACTGACATTAGATTTTAAGTTTCCTGCATCCTGCATTTGTTGAGAAATTGTTGCTCCTTTACAGAATTGCGTATTTTTTAATGAAATGTCAGTTGGAAAAATAACCAATGAAAAAACTAATTTAATTGGAGCGCCTCTGAGCCGAAACTTTGGAGAAGCGTCACGTTTGAGTGAGTTTTCAGTCGTATGCTTCTGGCGAGTTTGTATTATATTTTTTTCATTTTATTTGTCGCTCTGTTACTTGTAACAAGTTTAAAATAAAGAAACTATACTACTATAATTTTATATGGAAATATTGCTACATTCGTTTGGATGATGAATTATGAAAGAATATCAATAATTATGACTGAAGAAGAAAATCCTCGGTTGACTAACACAATAAGTACGGTGTTTATTATTAAAAAAACCATACAAAATAAATTTAGCGTATTTTTAAAAGACTACATGCCATTCAAGAAGGCTCTTAACTACGAATATAATAGGCGCAGATGTTTTTGGTGCAGTATATATCCATGGAAATCGTCAACATTGTATTTCAAGAGCTTCTTTCCGTGCAATCTACACAAGTGCATCGTTCTTGTGGAGATTTGAAATATACGTTATTATAAAGTCTTATGAATCATTTTGCAATGCTAAGCTAATGTTTCGTTTGCTTCGTCGGCAACAAAAGAATAATGTAAAACGAGGAATATATCGTTTCATAGTTATAGTTTTCTGCTGGAAATACTACTTCGTATTTCACTGCAGTGCACAGTGCTCAGAAAATTTAATTGAATGAAAACATATACTGGGATTCCAGTAGAATCTTATCAATTCTTCATAGTAATGTCAGCTCAATATTTATGGCTGAAGCAATAGGAGTACCTAGAAGTGGTACATCATCTGACAAAGGCTAAAAGAGCCACATATAATTTCTTAGGTGAATAATATTTCGATGATAAAGTCTGAAAACCTATCGTATACCTATTAATTGAATTAGTGGAAAAGAAAGATTAGATAATTTTCAGAATATATTATATTGTTAAAGTATTGTGTACAAGTTACTTTTTCCCCTCGCTTCATTTGCGCTTGTGGAAAACTATAACTTGTTGTACAGACTAATATTACATAACGGTTATTGAAAATAGATAAATACTCGATTTTCTTCATAGTTAAACACTGCTTCAGGCAATTCTTCAAAAAAAGCACTATATGAAAGTTTTGTATCGTTGAAAATAATAATTGGTCTGGAATACGTAGCAATTATGTAGGCTTAAGTTTTAACATTTCAACACATAGTTAACTACATTATACTAATCTGTATGTATAATATCTTTGAAATATTAACGGAAAACTTTTAATTGTTACAATTTAAATCCTAATCTAGATTATGTATGGATTAAAACATCTTTAATGGCGGAGACTTCGTCAAATATATAGGCATGCTGTTGATTTTGAACACTTCTTCCACACGTCTTCCACAATTCACCCTGTTATTTAGTCATTTTCTAATTGTGTCGCACAATAATGTTAATTTGTATGAATATTTCATTAGTGTTTGTAGTGATTATGCTGTACAATAGATGATTCACTATATAACTGAATTATTAAAGATAATTCAATTATACGCAAATTAACATCGTATTTGTGAATATAAAGTGACGTTATAACAGGGGAAATTAATCTCATGACTTCAATTTTTTTGTTTTTTGTTTGTTTTGGAAGCCGTTCTGATGCCGAGAGCACTGCAGCCTATTGGCTTATTGTACTCCATCCCCACATTTAGTCCACCTTTCCATAGTTATCCGCGTACCTTCGAGTAGACGATATAGGTCCATTAGATGTGTGCCATATACACCAGGTGACAAATTGGCTTCTACGAAGATTGTTTGTCTCCTCGAGTCAAGTGCCTCACAGTCAAATAAGATATGGGTTACGGTCTCAGTCTCCATGCCCCAAAGTCTGCAGCTGAGTTTCCCGTTATATAACCCTATTTTATGCAGGTGATCTTTTACCGGGGTATGACCCGTGAGATAGCCTGTAATAATTCTTAGCTTATTCCTACTGATATTCAGTAGTTCTTCGGCCCGTTTCACACATGTGTCACCCTTGAAGGTTTTACTGTGTACCTGCTTTGGATTATTCCTCTACTGAAGTCTATGTTGGCTTTTGTACCCATTTTTGTATTTGCCCTCAGACTACCTTCTTTGTGGATCTGATCCAGCATATGCTGTTGCTGAACCTCTTCTCGCGAGTTATCAGTTTGTTCATTTCCAGAAATACCGTTATGTCCCGGCACCCACATTAATCTTACTTTAATGTGTGCTAGTTCATTTAGTTCTTTCGGGCATTCTTCCACCAGTCTAGATGTTACCTTGCGGCTGTTTAAAGCTGCAAGAGCTGCCTGGCTGTCAGTTAGTATGTTTATCATATGAGTGAAAGAGGTTAGGTTAGGAAAGAATTGGGAAAGAGGCTTCTAGTGTTGCCGTTGGCGTGCTTCTCATGCACCCTGCAATACTGAGACAAGCAAGTCTTTGCAGCTTGCCTAGTTTCATCATTGCACTCTTTTGCGTCGTCTTTGTCCACCAGTAGAGAGACGCATATGTTATTGGTGGGTTTAACCACTATATCCAGTATATCCAGTGTATCATTCGCAGACAACCGCCATGTTTTCCCACAAGTTGGTCCATGTTAATCTCGAGTCAATAATTTTATCTCGAGATATTTAACATCCATAACCATTGGAATCTCCGTACCTTGAAGGAATAGTGGTCCCAATCCCACCAGGTCCCTTCTTTTGGTATAGAATACTATGTTTGATTTGGTGAGACTTATATTCAAACCCACCTCTTCCGTCCATTTTGTTACTATGTTCAGAGCCTGTTGCATGCGCTCTCTGACCGTATTATTGAATATGCCTTGTGATATGATCGTTCGCATATCCTAAGATAGTATGGTGTTCCTTTTTGAGTCTCCTTATCAGTCCTTCTATCACAAGGTTTCTCCTTGAGGACACCCCCTTGAAACCTTCACACGTATTCCACAATTTACCCTAATACTTAGTCAATTTGTATAAATGTTTTTATAAGTGTTTGTATTGATTATGTTGTACAATAGATGCTACAGTATTCAACTGAATTTATTTATTATTTAAGAAAATTGAATTACCTATACAGAAATTAACATCGTATTTGTGAATATGAATTAACGTTATAACAGGGAAAAATACTCTTATTACCTCAATAACTTGTGATGATACACTGTCAGCTGTTGTCTGTTTGTGATCTGTCATATGTTTGAGGTTAGCTTGTAGCGTCATATTAGGCGAGTTATTTTCATTAGTAATAGTTACAGCAAAAAAGGTTGAAAAGAGGAAATAATGAAAAAACGGAGAATAAAAAGATAATAAGTAAAATTCGAGTGCAGCATATCTTTTATGAATAGATTGAATGGATCCCAGATATAACGCTGAAATTAATTGTACTGTATGAAGAGAACCGGTGTCTTTTTGATACGAAGCATCCGGTTTACATGCAGTAAAATCGTATTTACGTATTATCTTTTCATTCTCCGTCTTCCCATTATTTTCCTTTTTTAACTTTTTTCGCTATAACTATTACTAATTATAATAAAACAGCTGAAACGACGCTACAAGCTAACCTCAAACAACTGACAGATCACAAACAGACAACAGCTGACAGTGTGTCATCACAAGTTATTGAAGAAAAAAGAGTATTTTCCCCTGTCATAAGGCTACTTTAAATTCACGAATACGATTATAATTTGTATATAATTCAATTTTTTTGAATAATTAATAAATTCAGTTGAATAGTGAAGCATCTATTGTACAATATAATCAATACAAACACTAATAAAATATTTATATAATCATATATACAATTATAAAATGACTAAGTAATAGGGTGAATTGTGGAATACGTATGGAAAAAGTGTTAAAGAATTAACGGCACGCTTATATACAGTGATGGGCAAATGTGTGGAGCCAAGTGAATATCTCTGGAGTTATTAGAGATATCAAAATGAAATTTGGAAGGTGGATACTACAGTAGATTGCCTATTTGTTTTTATATTTTTTAACAATTTTGAACTTCCGGTTTTACCGGAAGTAATGTCGATTTCAAAATTTGCAATGAAACACCCTGTATATTATTTTAGTTTCTGATAAAACATTTTATTACGAATACGAAAATATTGGGTTCTATATTTTTCATTTCAATACCTACCGAGATATTAACAGAAAAGTAACTAAGGAAAGGAAAAATCTAATATCCAAGAAATAATCATAATAATTAACTGAAACTAAGTGATCTTCAAAACATTGAAACTTAACTAAACTAAAATTAATGTATTAGATGTTCAAACTGAGCCCCGTTTACTTCTTGACAATAGGCAAGTCGGTTTGTAAATTCTCTAGTAACATTAGTTACTTAGTTACTTTTCTGTTAATATCTCGGTATGTATTGGAATAAAAAATATCCAACCCGATATTTTTGTATTCGTAATAAAATGTTTCATCAGAAACTAAAATAATATACAGGGTGTTTCATTGCAAATTTTAAAATCTGCATTACTTCCGGTAAAACCGGAAGTTCAAAATTGTTCAAAAATATGAAAACAAATAGGCGATCTACTGTAGTATCCACCTTCCGAATTTTATTTTGATATCTCTAATAGAGATATTTACTTGGTTCCACACATTTGCCCATCACTGTATTATTAGTCAATGATTAGACGAAGTAAGTAAATTGTGACAATTAAGAGTTTTCCGTTAATATGTCAATGATATTTCACATACAGATTATTATAGTTTGGCAAGTTTATCTGAAGCTACGGGGCATCGGTAAGAGGCGAGGAAACATTTAACATAAACCAACAGAATTGCTTCTTATCTTCTAATTATTGTTTCCAACAATACAAAACGTTTACATGGTACTTTTTTAAAGAATGGAACATGTTGGTAATTTGCATAACTTCAGGGTTCAGGGCTCTCAAACTTTCTGCCCGTGTGGTGTACTTATACTATTTTTCTTCATTCACGGTCGGTACATGATTTTTGTTTATGAGAGATCATAATGTAAACGCACTTTTACGCTACTACATTGAAATCGAATGCCTATTTAACAATATGGCACTGGTTTTAACAAGTTCGCGCATACGACTGCAACTTCATGCGAAACGGAATCTTACAATAAATGTCCAATAAGATCAAAATAATGATGGGAAAATGCATATTAAACAGCCATCACTTCAATTTATCTAACAAAAATGAAAGAAAAAAACTGAAATATATTTTGGCAAAATTTCATAGATTATAACATTATGCAAAAGCTACAATTTGTGGAGCCGGTCGAGTAGAATGTTACAATGTTGTTGTGGAATTTGTTAATTACTGGTCTTATTTTACGATTATGGAAATATTTCACGTAGTAAGGGCTGGAACAATTAATTTCTATAGTGCTTCATATCGTATGCAGAGATAGCATCACGTATTCAAGAAGCTTCTGAGAAGCATGTTTTATTCCATCGACTGCCAAAATTTTGAACCTTTTGGCGTCTAACCTACTGATTACAGCTTTTATTAATAATAATCCGACGTATTTATATCTTAATTTATTCAGTAGTATACGATTTGGAACATTATCAATATGAAAAGAGAAGTTAACGTGAAAGAATATATATTTTCTTTATACACGGCAAATCAAATGCTAGCCACATGATATCCTCCCTGAGGGACTCTATATATATATGGTAGAGCTATGTAAAATTCCTCATGACTAACCCTGCATGCATTACCTCCGTACTATCATTTATTATTCCTATTGGCTTCAAATAATCAATTCATACTATCAAACATGTATTTTCGCGTATTTTACATAAGGCTTATCTAAATATTTATGGGTGTCCGTTGAGCTGAGAAGGAATTGTTGAAAATCATATTGCTCAATATCTGAGATACATTTCTATTCGGATATTGGTTAAAACGTGAACGGTCCATTTACATTAGTCTATTAACACAAACATAGCCCTTTTGGTATTCTAGGGAGTCCGTAGCGGTTCAGAATATCTGTCGAACTTTGTATATTGTTATTACAGTTTAGTCACGGAAGCAGGATATATGTAAATGTGTATCCTGCTGTGAAATCCTTATGCTTCGTGTCATAGAAGACACGACTGTAAATCTAGTATTGGGACTTGAATTTTAATATTATGTCGAGTTTCATTACACCGTTCAGCCAGAGGTGAAGCATGAAAAAGAAATTAAACTATTTGGAATTTCGAAGTATTTCTAAAAAAGGAACATTTTTCGATTGATTAATTATTAATTGGAACGAAAGAGCAGAGAAGAGACGACTATATTCGAAAGGTTGTTTGGAGTTTACTGCGGAAAATGATTGTACTGAACGTGTAATACAGACAACTAAACATACAGAGCGAAGTAATTTTGGTAGCGTTTCTCGTGCATGTGGAATTGAATAAAGTCATTTTCCGTTATACTACCAATGCGGTGCTGGTTGGCCGCTTTGAAAGGTGTCACACCATAATCTTATTGTAGATCATGTGACATTAGCTTTTTATTGATTTCAGTTCTCTCAATGATGTTTCTTATTTATATCCACAGGAAATTAGTGAATGTAATAACTCCAACTTCAATTTAGAGTTGACCGCAAAAAACGTATATAGTCGAGAGTCTGCCAGCTGCGGCAGCCAACCGTAACCGATACGGATGACGAGAATACTCAAAATATTTACAAACGTTTATTTTGCAGCTTATACAATTTATATAGTAGATTTTTGTCATATACACTACCTTAAAGTAGGTGACTAGTGAAGTAGGAGGTGGTTTACATCTAATTAATGTTGACAGGAATAATTTATAAGTACCATAAATTTGGAAGAAGGATCTACTGCCTAGACTTCATTGAAGGATTGAATATTTAGCAGTCCTTAAGGTTTGGTTGAAAGAAAATGGGCTTTGGGAGTGTTATGGGAGCTGTTTCCTAGGGTTTTGAGGAAGGAATTTGCCTGTTCGGGTACTTTGGGTCATTTGTTGCGTGGTCGCCACCACAGTTCTTGCAAAAGGTCTTTTCAGCATTTTTCGGATCTGTGATCGTGACTACCACATTTTGGCACCTGTTCGAAAAAGCTTTGCTTCACATTCAGTGATGGAGTGGTCAGTCGGTAGCATCTATCCAACAAATTTCACTAATAACATTTTATAGTGATGGGATGTTTTTTGTAATGGAGCACTTTTGATAAAATGCAAGTCACGGATTTATATATCATAAATTTGAGAAAACGAAATGCTTTTGATAAAAATAGGTTGAAAAAATTCATTTTATATTCATCTGGATGAATCTGTTTTAAGTAATGCCGGAACGGCTCATAATGTATGTGTTTACTTCCTTTGAAATGCGTTTGTAATATCGCTCGTTAAGGGAGGTAATATATGCTTTGCGTTAAACCTTCTTCCACAAATGAATAACTCAACAGTGGGGATTTGCAAATATGTGGCCGTCTAGCTTGCTCCTATCGGAAATACCATAAATTTCAAAGAGATTTACTGTAGACCTCGCCGTATTCCCAGATTCACCAGCTCCCGCAATATGGACAGAGCACTTTACGTACAAGGGTAGTTCACGATCTAATGTTTCTTTTTTACAGAATTCCACTATTTTTGTTAGCTTTTCCTCACACATATTTTGGAACGTGATAAAATATTGGCTCAATTTCGATTTTTCTAAATTAGAAATTTTAACATCGAGGGCTTAGCTGTTGGATTAGCTTAAGTCCCAATTTACTAGCTCGAACACAAGTCTAAATTATTACGTACGGCATAATCTTTGTGGGTATCCATTATTTTAATTTCTTGGTTTTGTTTGTTCGGTGGTAAACATTAACATGAGGTCTGCACATTTTTGGAATACACCAGGCTTTTATAGGATCACATAGTATGTATAATATTTCAAAGTATTCAGTTAAAATGTCCTCAAATATTTTGATTTATTATTTACCATTTATATTATTTACTATGCTTCGAAATAGATTAAAACCTGATAATGCAGAAGTGGAAAAGTATGATGCAGAAAAGAATAGAGCATATGGATAGATCCAGAATCCAACACTGAACCAAAATACCAAAATACTCTTGGGAACTGCAGTAGTTGTTCGAAATTGAAGGCACTGTTTAGTCTTAACACAAACCAATTAAGTGTCCTTAGTGCTTTTATTTTAGGGTAATATAAGCTCAATCAAGATCGATTCAGTATAAAACTTAAGACAACGAATGAATTTCACTTCTGACTAACATCTTCGCTAAATAGACTCCTCCACTTAGGCGTACCTCAAGTAGGAGGGAAAGTAATCCCATTTTTGATAACCCTTCTCACAGAAGAAATATGATTGGGTTATGTGCTTTAACTTAGAACAGAAGGACATAATATATTCAATTTGGTCGCACAATAAAACTTTTTTCAATAAAATAAATGTTGTTTTATAAGTCGATTTTTCCAATACTTTTGGAATGTTCCCTGTAAGGTAATGCTGAGTTTCAATCTACTACCTGAATTTTTGATATTTTGTGGCATTTATCAGGCGTAAAACGTCTTTTAAAGCAGCCGTTACCAACCAATATTTTCTATCCGGAAATTTATTCAATTCAAGGAAACTGTTGGGAGGAAAAACAATATTTATTTTAAAATGTTCGAGCCAATAACGAATGATAAATACAAAAATTGAAAGAGAGAATGTTAAGAAACTTATATCAGATGAACAATTGGCAGGTTTTTCAACATTAGCACCTTTCTCTTAAGTTTCCAGCATTATAATTTTATTTTTTACATACCTACTCATTTATCCTCAAATTAATGATAAATCATTAGGTGATATATTTCACATAGAAAACCATAAATTGAGTCACAATAATATGACAATTGGCTGCTACGTTCGCCACTGTCTGGCTTTATGCACTACGACGTCTCATGCGCCACGACAACTACTAGCAGTACTGTACATAATATTTCACATAAGTGTCAATTAGTTCAAAAAGTCTGAACACGTCTCTTTAGGAACACACTAGTTGGATACTACAAAGACCCTTGAACGCGTTCAGGAAGGTTCAGGAAGTTTTTGACTAGAATCTTTTATTGCCAAGAAGTCAACGGTGGGCATATTCAGTATCTTATTTATACTTGTTTGGCTTGCTTATTAATTTTTTTGTATTATTATTATTCATTTCTGTATTTTAACGACATATGTTATGTTAAATTTTGCGTTACTATGTTATTTCAGTCTGTATTTCAGCCAGTATTGTTGACTGTTCTTCATAAAGACCCTATTTAAAGTATCTCCACAGATTATAAAGAGAACAGATACGAATCCCGGTAAAACATCAAACGATTCTCAGCTCCGTCGTCAATGACCTTGGACCTTTAACTCGGTATGGCCGCGATGTTGCCAGTTTAAAATATTTTCTGAATTTCTTACCAAATTGCAGTGTTGACTCGGGGACAATAACAATTTCTATTGATTGTCTAGTTGTCATATTTTTTCGTTGTGTCAGATAGGGACCAAAAATTATTTCATTATTTTATTACTAGTTAATCTTGACAGCTGGAACGCTTCCGAAACGTCAAAATAAAAAATAAAAAACATTATTGCGGTTTGATTCCCAAAAGAATAAGAGAAAAAAGAATAAGTCATGCCTCAAGGAACTTACAGAAGATAACAATTTCTAGTGCCGGATCTAGTTTTTTTGGAAGTTTCCACTAAATCTTCAAAACTACGCCATGAATTAAAACAATAATCATAATCGAATATATATTTATGTATTTATTAACCCTTGAGTGGTCGGGTTGGGTCTGTGGGACCAGCAGCCATTTCGTTCTCGTACACCACTCTTGTTTTATATCGGAGCGCGTCGCAATTGTCAGTACCTTTTCGTCCGAAGGTCGAGTATTAGTGAACCAAGGCGTGTGCGTTAGTGTCCAATAGTTCGCTAGTTATTTGCATGTTTGGTCTGTCAGACCCCACCCGACCATTTAAGTAACTTTTGTAGCTTCGACACGAGGTCGTTGCGCTTACTGCCCAGATCGAAAAACAAAATATTTTTGTGTCAAATGTCAAAAATGGCTATGCTTAGAACATGTTCGTCCGATGTGCGAAGAATGCATTGAAAATTGAAGTGAACTTTATTTTTCTTTCCGAATAAAATTTATTTGGACAGTCTCTGTATGAACAATACACTATACCGTGATGTTTATCCATTTTATAAGAATAATAATCTGTACCACTATATTTTTATAGAGAGAGTTATTGGAACCTTTATAAGGTCAAGCAGTTATAGTGCTGCCCTTATAGTGACATATACGCATGCGCATTTGATGTTTTAAATAAGGGAAACATTTTAAGGTTAGTGCTTGACCTTATTTGTGCGCGATTACTGCAGTGCACTAACTATCCCGACTTTATTTCATGTTCCATATTTATATGTCACAATTTGTAGGTTATCTGTTATCTGTGTCATCTGTGACACAACTAGATTGGACCATAGAGTTATTTATTCCTCTATGGACTGAACACAACCTAACTTTTTTCACAGTTTTAAGTTATCCGTTCTCCCCCCGACAAATAAGAAATAAGATGAACGTTTCCAGTTCAGAAACTCGTGTTGAAAAATTTAGAAGATTAAGATTTACTCACAACGATGACATTGCATTTTTAAAAGAATTCCTAGCATATAACCCCATGCAAAATTAAAATGGATGGGAAATTATTCCGAAGAATCTTGAACTCACAGTTTTAAAAAAGTTTTCTGATAGAACTTTAAAACATCATTCACACTTGCCTCTGGATTAAATGAATATAAAATGATAATAATAAATATTTTCCAATGAAGATAAAAACGTAGGTATCTACTTAAAAGAAGTAAGGTTACATTTTTAAAAACAATGTACCTACCTTAATATATTGTCATTATAGAGTTTCATGTTACAATAACTCCAAATTTTAAGTCTGTTTTAAGGTCGAGCACTATTTATTTGAGGTCATCACAATTACTGCAGCGCAGTAAATTCGTGTCTCCAATAACTCTCTAATATTACCACAACGCACAATCGATTAGTCAAATAACACAATTAATATCGCCGATTGAACACCTCCAAACAATGAAGCAAAAAAAAAATGGCGTTATGAATTTTAAGCACAGATTACAAGTGATTTTGAGCATGTTTTGACGTTTTGATTATGTTAGGTTAGGTTAGCCGTCACCGTTATTGTGAGAGAAGTATATATTTATAGTATGATTTTTATACATAATAATCTTTTTAATTGTACCTATAATTCTTTTAATGTTAATTAAATTGATTCAAAACAAGTAATTATCGAATATTCGTATCTGTATAACTATCACACTTAGAAAATGCTTATAAAATATTTGACCTATAATCGTAAATTGAAGGAAATATTATGCAAATTGACAACCCTCTTGACAAATTTCGCGAAGCAGCACGAACGGAGTCGACATAATACGATGGGCATTTAAATGTCCACCTATCTCTCTCTCTCTTTTTACTGTTCTCTGTCAAGCTTTCGTATCTGTTCTCTTTATAATCTGTGGTATCACCATGTGACAATTTTTACAATTTGGATTTTTTGTGTTGAAATTCATAAAGAAAGTAGAAATAGTTTGATCGTCATGGTGTCATGCAGAACTTGTAACGAGAATTCAAATGGTGTATTACTTGCCATATGATCTTATTTAAAATTATCTAACAAAATGGCAAGCGTCTGCCATTTTAAATGATGACATTACGAAATACTATCAAAAACGTTGCATTTGCACCCTATTTCAGACACCTACGCAATTATTAATTAAGTTCTATAATTCATGAAATAGATAGGGGAGGAGACTGTATACATATGAGTACCTACCTGAAAGAAAAATTTGCACTTTTAAAGTTAATTCTTCGTGCGAACGGTAAATGATAGCGTACATTTTATGTATTCATGCTTTCAAAATCTCCTTGCATTTATGCCATCATAAACTTTACGCGCTTCTTTTCATACATTTTCATCTCACGACAATACAGTTTATACCAAAATATTATTTTTCAGGTCAAAGCTGCTCAAAAACTTACTTATAAAGTAGAACGTGCCGTTATACCTCTAAAAGCTTCAAAAGACTCTACAAACATTTTCTCTGCATATTTCTAACTTTTATGATAACGTTTGCCATAAAATTTTATAATGACTATTTTTCAGTATTGAACCTCATCGAAGATGATGTGATTTGAGAATCTCTGCTACTCTAATATTTTCGCGCTCGTAGCTAAAACACTTTTGTAAATAGTTTAAGAACTGTGACGATCTACGGTATTACAGGAATATTTTATAGAATATTGCGACGATAGAAACTTATACAGGCAACTTGCTACAAATTGCCAATTTCTTCGAAGATCTGATATCTTAAAATATTGTAGCTCATCTCCAAGCTTTAGGAATATCCCATTTTTCAGTTACAGCAAAATACTTTCATATTCATTGATATACTTTCCTGATTTGTATCTTCTGTATTTTAATTGAGATTGATTTATAATTTGTCGCTGATTTCATTTTTATTGATTATTTTATACTCCATTGTCAAACTAGGATCATTTTGTGTTTTTCACATTGTTTATTTCGCTTAAGAAATTTACTTTTACTTTATAACTAAAAAATAAGAGGTTTAATCACTCTATTCCCAAGTAGCAATTTAAATTCTATAAGGGTTGTATAAACAGCTACAAGATAGATCTTATAGGATACTGAAATTCTTATAACGGTCTACAAAACAACTGTACCATCCTTATACAACTAAATGAGCCCATTTTTATACAACTGTTTGATTGTGTAATAGTTCTATTAAAAGTTTATACAACTCTTATATGACTGTTTGATACACATTTATACAACTCTTAATCGACTGTTTTATAATCATTTATACAGCTACTATAAAATGATTGTATAGTGTGTCATGTAGTCACATATATAAAATGGGATTGAAGCGGCACTATGAAGGTCTTTCAAAATGGTTGTATAGTGCAATATATTTTTTTATAATGCTGTTATTTCGAGCACAATGGAAACATTTTGTCCTATAGCAGTTTATAAACGCATTTCATTTTTTAGTGAAGAATATCAGAACCAAATTATATTTCAATTTGAACGTGTATCCAAATTTCATTTGTAGAAATGAAGACTTATGAAAACGACTTGGTCCGCTTGGGAGGACATCGATAGTAAAATAATAATTTCATTTGTATGGTTTAATAGCACAAATTTCAATGCGCCCCAAATTTCACTGATAGATTATAGGTATATATTTGGCAAGAAAATGAAGCGCTTCAATTCTGGTTGAGTTTCAAGTACATACTTGAAAAAATAATAAAATAGAAAATCCTAAAATACTTTTTATTTTATGATTTCAATAGTTTATCACTTTATATGGATATTCTTTCACAATATAATTCTCTGAACAATGATAAAGTTACATTTTTCAATATAGTTTCATGTTTTCAACTCAATTAATCATTGCTTATTTAAACATGGCGATTTATAATACAACACTTTTATCCCAAAAAAATATTTTATTGTAAAATGGAACGGTATACGATAACTGTTTTATAACGACGATTATTTAGGTACTATACAACTAACCTGACAAGTAATAATCATATTGAGATTCGCGAAAAGTAGAGGTTGCTAAATCTCATAATATGGTAATAAGAATTTTTCCTACGACCACGTATGGAGACGTTATAAAGCACGTTTTTCAATTTGGAAAGTAGCTCATATCACCACGGCATTGTTATTTAAAGGAAAATTTAATTCATGCACTAAAAATGCCATATGTCGCGGTGTTTTGTCATTATGACAGCGAAAAAAGTTTGCCCTAACTTTTCTAGAGACAAAACGGAACCTAACTTTTGAAAGCATTACAACCAGCTTTGGAACAAATTTTTGATGACAGTATTTCAATTTTTCTCAAACTTGCGTTGCCAGAAAAGTATCTTATTTGTGGAAATGTCGCGATTCATTAACGGCCGTATTCGCTGTATACTTTTAAGATGAGTTTAAAACTTAAGCTCGCTTAACAATACGAAATTGTTTGCTCTTAAAACGAGGTTAACTTGAGCTCAAATCAAAAGTATACGGCGAATACGGCCGTAAATTGTCCGACCAAACTACACTTTTTTTTTAGTTGAAGTAAACTTGACATTCATAATCCGAATTTTGTTGCCATTATATAGGCAATTCAACTCAGGAATGTCCGTAGCAGTCCGAGGCAGTTTTTTTCGGTAAATTGCCAGGCAACAAATCATTGATGTCAAGTTTACTTCGACAAAAAAAGCACTCGTGTGATTATAAGTGAAAAAAGCACAGGTATTGAAAAAAAACGCACGCTCGCATGATTTGATAGAAATAATTAGGTTTATTGTGAAGGTATTAATCACTGTCAATATAACCGTTTCTCACATCACATTCATATTATATATCGAAATTTCTGGCTCTTTTCTGATTATACGAGTAACTTTTTAATGTTTAAAATAGTCGAGACTATTGAGGAAGGTAACAAAGAACTTTCTTTCACTAAATTCATATACTTTAACTGTATGTGTTACCCAACAAAATAAGATATTTCAATGCAAAAGTTGCTTCAGTTGTGAAACGCAGATTTTGTAACAAATTTATTCTGTCATACACAGTTTTATCCTATAAGACATTTATAAAGGAGATAGTCTTATAGTATTCAAAGTTCACGTATAAAAGTGTTTTATAATGCAACGCAATTGAATGCTATAAAAATAACTATTATACAACATTATACAGCTTTAATAAGACAAGCTTAAGTAACTATATTATAATGTTGTATCTGTTAGTTATATAGTATATTATAGAACTCTTTTACAATAGGTATAAAAGTCTTATAAAATGATATTTTGATATTGTACAAGCTTGCTTATAAGGTATTATATCATTTTAAAAGAAATGATCGTATAATGCCTTATAGCATATATTGTAAAAGTCACTATAGAATCATTTTATACAACAACTTTCTTTAAAACACAAAATTATCGCAACAAAAGGCTTAATAAAAGCAAACAGTTCTTAAAGCAACGCCATTCGACTGTTATACAACAATTCAGTCCTCTTAGAATTCCGTTTTGCTAGTTGGGTTTAACACAAAATGGTAACTTGAAAGGAAAAATCTAGTCAAGATATCTTTGACCGTTCCTTGTATGATGAAATAGTGTCACTTCAATTTCCGTTCTACTAACACGTGTTCGTGTAGTTGCTGGAGATATTAAAATTGAAAATGTTCGAAAGTTAAAGACAGTTTACCCCAATCAGGGGATTATTTTAAATTTAATGTAATTCAAAAAAAATTTATTATTGTGACGTTAATGTGTTGTCGACCTTTAATTAGGTTTCTTGTATCATATACCTGACGAGTATCGCAATGAAGATGGCTTAATAGCCGAAAGCGCTTTGCAATTTTAAGAAAATTAAAATTTGTACACAGATTACAACAATGTTTTCTTGACTTGATAAAATAAATCCTAATGCTAGTAATATTCGGACTATTATCTCCGAAAATATTCTCACAAGGAAGTTAACTGATCGAACTATAGACCATTCCAGATTGACGTCACTGATAGGTCGGCCATATTGTCTGATGCTGCTCTTGAATCACATAACTCCTTTGTTGCTTGCTTTTTAATTATTCAATTCAATTCAATTCAGAGACAGTTTACTGACTGCTCCATGAGCTATTTGTGAAGTTTTTATTATTTAAATAATATTATATTACATTGATATTGTTCTACAAAGTCTGTCTGACAACCAACTGCCTTACACCACATGCCAAAACACACAAACTTCAGCTGATCGGGGGACCCAGCCCAATATAGTTGACCTGTCAAAATCAGATGTACTGGAATGGTCTATTGTTGGAAATTTAATAACAGTATAGGTACAACAGGAAAAAAATAAGCATAAAAGAAAATATTTCTTTCGCCGATTTCCACTGGCTTTGTTGCACACGAAGTTAGAGAAACTTTAATTTAATCAATTCCAATAAGAAATCCTGCATCCTGCATATTAAACGGAATCAGATTCCAAATTTATCTATTTTCAATTAACATTGTATCTCTTTGTAGTGAAAACACTTTAAAATCGACATCCGTCGCAGTACAATCGTTTAAAACGAAATTCAACCCAAATAGTATTATCGAATTTAAGTACAATCTGGCCTGGCGAAATTCTATGGAAGCTATTCAAGTAAGTTCCTCGATTACATTGCAGTGAACGACGTCGGCAGCGCAATTCCAAATGGCGGCATCGCCAGAATATAAACTGCAAACTGCACCGGAATTAGCACACGGCCTTGCAAGCGCAACACTTAATAATTTGAATATTTTACTGACACCTTCGTGAGGTCTAGATGTGTGAAAAAAAAACATGAAAAGCGTTAGTTTTTGGATGAATTACAAAAAAATACAATTATAACAACATAGTATCGATAACTTTTCTATTCTTTGCGGTATTTCAAGTAACATCATTCATAATAGGATGCAGACGAACTTTTCGTAGCAGCAAAGTCCCACTGACAATTCTCGTCAGGTCTGTACTCTGATGCTCACGGTCAATTATTATTCATGAAAAGTGAATACTGATCTTATTATTATATTAATTTAAATAATACAAAAACACGCATAGTTACTTACACGGAAAAACATCATCATTTTGAAAGTACCTACTCATGTATTTTCAGTTATGAAAAGGAGCTGGTAATTATTAATTTCATAGCCTTTTTGAATTTGGCTGAATACAATCCTTGTGATTTTATTTACCAAATTTGGGGTTGGGTATATGTCAAAATAATAAACGACATTCCCTTGTAATGTAACACAAATCATTTGACTCCTCACTAATATACAGGGAGTTCTATTTTAGAATTTAAAAAATATTATTTGTACTCAGTCGGTAAGACTTTTTGACGTTTAATTGTGATACTTGGCTGGAGCTGTAGGTACTGTGCTCCCTACTAGGCAATTCAGATCACGCGACCGAATATACCTAATAGTACAGGGCAAACAATACTATAAAAATAGGATAATAAAAAATAGAATTGTTATAGGGTAAAGGCACCAGTGAATGCCAGGAACCAGTGAATACCAGTTTTTGCAAAAATCCGCGACAAGGCGAGAGCTATAATTTTTCAACCCGAGTAACATGCTTGTTTATGCTGGAAAATGAAGTTCTAGAACTTCAAATATGGAATTAAAACGCGTTATTTCATGACGAGAATCGCTGATTTTGAGTGGCATTCACTGGAATTAAGGTGGCATTTATTGGTGATGTTACCCTAGCATTCATTCAAAAAAGTTACTTTCTTATATAATATTAATACTCAATACATCATACGATTATTCACCTTTTTTGCAAGTAAATTGGCTACTTCTCTACAGCTAAAATCGTTCAGATTATTTCACTGAGAAATAAAAGAAACATCATTGTAGATTCCATTATAAAATATAATAAATAAATGGTTGGTGACAAGGGATGATGTACGATTTAAGGCTTGAGATGATACACATTCTCATCAGGAATGTTCTTAAATGTAAAGTGACATTATTTCTCCTTAGAAATGAAACTATATTTAAACGATCTATTGAAGTTTTACATTACATTGAGATTTTGATAAGAGTCACCTTTTGACCTTTGAGGTTTGGTTTTCGTGGACAATTTAATTCATGTATAAAAAATCGCATATGCCACAGTGCAATTGTCACTTTGACAGCGACAAAAGTTAGCTTTAACTTTTACAGCGACAAATGCACTAGAGTGGTTTTTCCACTTATTCATTTGTTCATCAATATCACTGTTCCTAGTATGAATTTCAATAACTGCGTTTTTAATAATTGTACATTGAAATAAAAATGTGTTTATTTTTAATGTTTCATAAAAAAAGTTTCCAAATTTCTCATTAATTAAATTGTCCTGCCGAATTACACTCGAGGTTTGTATTGATATTGGGTGAATTTGTGTTGTTCAAATTCTAAACTGCTTCCTTTAGCAATTTGACTCGAATAACTGTCAACCTAATAGTTAATAGTTACAGTTATTCTCGTCAAGTTGCTAGGAAACAGTTTCTCATTAAACAACCCAAATTTACCCGATTATTTTTTTCACTTGTCAAAATCTGACATTTTGGTGGTTTTAACCAATAGCAATACATTATTCTAGCCAATCATTCGGTATTATACGGATAATTCTGCTTCCTCATCGATAATAGGTACCTTGTTTACATCGAAACGTCAAAATTTAACTTTGAATTTGTCATTATTGACAACTAAAAGTGCTTCGAAGTTTATTGAAAAATGAACACAAACCGATTGAGTGCCATCACCCAAGAGCATATTGAACATTCAGGTAAAACAAAATTTTAAATTGTTGAAAAAAATAATCTTCCCAAATACAACTCGCTCTTCAAATTTTATCACAAAATTTTTTATTTTCATCACTCAAACTTGTTCATTTGAGGCAAAAACATTCAAACAAACCGAATTTAGATAAAATCCCTCGTCCTAACGGACTCGTGATTTTATCAATCGGTTTGTTTTCATATTTTTGCCAAATAAAAAAGTTTTCGTGGAAAAGAAAAAATTATCGATAAAATTTGAAGCACTCGTGGTATTACCTTTGATAAAATACAAACCACTTGTGCAATTATAAGTGAGAATATTGTAACGTGAGACTTGCTTTAATATGGACTTTTCAAATTAATACTGTTTGATAGACCTTAGATAAACGAAAATAAACCTACTTACACATAGTCTTCAAAAAAATATGGTCGGATATGTTTAGGTGGATGATATTATTTAGGAACCAGAAATATTTTTATTTGCATATGACTTCGAGCGATATGAATCGTATGTTTACTGGAGTTTTTCTTATTACAGGAAAAATATTCGTTCGGGACTTTTATTTGTATGAAGCCAGTGGATTGTGTGGAGTCATTCAGTTGTGAAATATTTCCTTGTTTAACGAATAAATGAAGTGAAATATTTCGTTGAACATTGAATTTCAAATATATTTTTGGATATAAAACAAATGAAAACAATGTGTAATTGGAAAATGTGTTCCAAAAAATTATCACCATCAGCTCCAACCAAACGCAAACATAAAAACAGCATCGACTAAGTTAAAAAACGATCAATTGCGGAGAAAAAATAGATGTAGGAATAAATATAGTTAGCAGCACGTCCAGAAATATAATTATAGTAACTATGACTCTTTGAAAATCTCTTGATGAGTATGATTTGGTCTTTGTATGAGTATTTTTAATAATGCATGCTAACAATTAATAAAGTATACTACTGGTGAAACGGTGCTGGTATATCTACCTTTTACTGATGAGGCGCATATACGCCGAAGCATGTCTACAAGTGATGTAGTCTCTTCCAGCTACAAATCAGAGTCTTTGGTTATATCTTACAGATATACGTTTATTTTGGAAGTGTTATTCAATACCCTTCGTGGCATATAGCCAGGGAAGTAGTTTCTGCTTCTTAGCGAACGGTCTGCTCGTAACTTTCAAATTTGTAAGACGTTATAATAGTATTAAGCTATTATCTTCGACAACTAATTGGAAAATAGTTATGTGAGCTTTAGATTGTGGAGAGATAGGAAAAAATGAGAGAAGAGAACCAAAAAAATGCCAAGGGAAATCAACCAGAATGTTTTTCTTGGCAACAAGCTTAGAGCAGTTTTACGACTTCTTCAGGATGAGGAATGGATTCAATCAAATATTTAGTCGTATATTTACTGTTCCCTGGTGATTATCGAATGTTTTGAATGTATTAAGTGATATGTTAGTTCTGGAGATATCCAGTGTGAAGAGTCGCGTTCTGTTAGCAAGTGCTGGCGTGTTTCTCCTTTTCTCTGTCCAAAGCAACATTCTTGCAATTGAGTCTACAATTACATGTGAAAAAATCACTGGGAACTCTTAGTCATTTTCTACTGAGACATAGCTTTCAATCCTGTAAGCCATTCGCAGATAAATGCTTTGTTATTTTCTCCATTTCTTTTCAGTTCCACCCTGAAGACCAGTCCCGCCGAACGGTGGAGGTAGTGGTCGTTGTACTGTTTGATACAATATAAGGTCAGCGTTTTTATGGTCCTTTGACTATCTAGTGAAATCGCGATGCTCTGTCTACAGTAGTTTCTATCCAAAGAAAATTTTGCACATCCTTTCACAGCTTGGAAGATACTGGAAGTCTGTTTTTTTCTGCTACTTTTGATCCCGATGGTATGCTTCTTGAAAGTATAATTGGAGCCTGAAGCTTTTTACAAAATTGAATTATTTGGGCGTGTCATCTCGAAGGGCTATTTATTCATAGAATGTCTTACAATACAAAAGAAAACGAAACGATGAAACAAAGGATCGATTTGCGACCGAACTTTGCGAAACTGAAATTAATTTATTACCAGGAAGGATGTAAGTATTTTTATTTTAGTGTACAGAACTGCAGCAGTTGGCGAAGTTTAAAACTTCACGAACAACTTTTTGTTGACTGACGAACGAGTTGTTGGTTTAAACTTGTAGGGGGCTAACTAATTTTCTGAATAATCCGAAGGGATGAAACAATTTCTACATTGTTTTCATCTTTGGGTAACTTCTGATGACATACAAGCCTGACGAAATGGATAAAATTAGAAATACACGGCAGATGAGCACGGCAATTTTGATAATTTAAATGAAAAAATTGCAATGCAATTGTCCAGATACCAGTTGAATTTACCGCAATATCCGAACAATGAGCATACGAGTAGAGTTGGCAAACGTTTTATCTGATGCCAACATAAACAATATCATAGTCTATTTATTCATTTTGCTTAAAATGTCGCGAAGCTTAATATTTAACCAATCGGTCAAATTCAATCTAAAGGTAACCACAGTTCATAAAATAAAGTATTTTATGACCACAGTTACAGCAGGCATTTAATATACGGACCACAAAATCTTAAGTACTGTCATAAATGAAACTGTTTCTAATAAATTCTACCATTCAATGGAAAAGTTATGAAAATTTGAGGATACTTATTAAGTAAACAGTTGAAAAGCCATTTATAACAGTAATATGAGTAGGGGTCCGAAGAGTAAATTGTTATAGTAGTGATTCTCGGCCATTACAGTGTTGACAGTATTTATCTATAGTCTGTGTACTTAGAAGCCAAAATAATAAAATGTAAGTTTTCAATGATAAGATCTATGAAAGAACCGACATCTCCGACGTGCGTTATTTTTTAAACAAGGGTTATGAGCTCAAGTAAAAGATAAAAATGTTATTTCTTCGATTGGATACCGAACACAAGCTACATTACAACCTCCCAAGCATCGTCACCTCATTGGAAAAGGAGCGGGAACACCCTTTTGGGGCGGTATCAGCTCGAATGTGGTATTGGCAGAAATAGGCAAAACGGAAAGAAGAGATCTGATGATTCTAAAGAGATGCTAGGACAAGCAAAGAATTTCCTGGGAAGAAAAAATCAATGCTTAAGCCAGTGTATGACTGTACTAACGGCTTTGTCAGCTGTCCTGACTGGACACTGCTGGACACTATCGCCTGTATGTTGAAGATATTTGATCTGCTTAGTTTTCAGTGCCGCACCATGTGTTTCGGTCTGATGTAATCTTGAAGTTTATCATCTAGCTCTTTAACTGAAGCTTCGCATAATATCTAACCATTACCTTTTATTATAATTTATTACGAATCCAGTAAGTATGCTATTTTGTTGTTTGGTCACCATATTTACAAATGTATTTTGACATCTATTGGTAACACGCTGTATCAAATACCATCCAAATACGACAGTTTTCCAGGAAAATATAATGGAGACAATATTTACATTTACCGACCGTCAGCCGTCAAGTAATTCGATATAATCCTTGTCAGTCCTTGTCAATTACATTTCCATCGATAACAATGTGATATATCTGCATATTGGCATTCTCGTTTCAATGATTATTGCTTGAGAGTAACTGTAAAGGTAGGTCTGTCTGCCAGGATATGAAATACTTGGAAAAAATTTCGTTAATCCAATGTCAGTAAAATAGTTGAATTATTGTTGTAGAAAATGATAAAAATCATCTGGTTGATTGTGCTCTATAACATTCCTGTTCAAGACACTCATTTAAAATAATTTTGTTTTGAAAGGCATGAGAAAACCTGCATCCTGTGAAAAAGGGAATGGGTTGATCTAGAACATGGACTTTAATGAGGCAATGCCTCTGAAACAAGTTGTCCTGTTCAAAAACAAAAAAAGTATTAAGGATAAACCCTGGTGAAACAATCATTTGTTAGAGCTAGGATATTAAGCCCGAGACCACTTTATTAAAACAAGAACCACCAAAAACTAGCACTAGTAAATGCTATAAGAAAAATCTAATCGAAATAGCTCCAGAAAGTTTTGTGAAGACATACACCTACCCTACTGCGACAAAACTTCATAAAGTCATTGCAAAAATTGCTGTCGACACAGCATCAATTTAATTTTTGTTTCTCTCCTGTATATAAAATTAGATCCAAAATAACAAACATGAAGGAGGCAATCCATAATATATCTTTATAAATCAGTGCATCCATTTATAATGTAAAAGGATAACCCCATTCTGATGGTATAAAAAGCAATCCTGTTTGTGACGGCCTTACATCTGATATTTAAAAGATGGCTTACTGGTGACACGTATAAATATGCAAATGAGATCCGATTTGCATCGGTATCTAATTTTGATAACACGCCGTCTCCAGCCTCCGGTATTGGAAATTTGTCATTCTAATGTTCAGCAACATCATCAGATGAAACTTGTCAGTAAAGATTTATATGAAGTGGTGTGGATGGAAGGTTTTGATAGCAGTAGTATATTTTATTACGAGTCTCGAATATAGGATTTCAAATTATTATATTTCATAACGATCTCTCATCTGGTGCTTCAATGATGAATTTGGCAGCTTGGTTGGCATTTGATAGATTTCTTCGGGGTGTAACCCAGTGTTATCAACACTTTGTCATTCGTTTTATTTGTTGGAAAATTGACCACCTTTTCATATCTTTGAATCAACGTTTCGGTGGCGTTTCAGCTACTATAACTAGAATTTTTTCGTAGTGTCAGATAGGGACTAGAATTTATAAAAAACGCAATTAATCTTGTTAACACTAGCTGAAACGTTGAAATAAGAAAACAAAAATATGTTGGCCTTATTTCTTTAATTTCCAGACAGCTTTTTATACAGTTGGCTTGATTTGGCTTTTCCCGACAAATATACAAAAGAATATCATCCCTTACTGTGCTAACAATTTTTTTGCTGGCGCCACATGCAAAATAGTTCAAACTCTTTTTCATATCTCTCACATGACTTCGTGGATAGTGACTCCGTTTTATTTCTGTCGATTCTAGCGATATTTATTCTTCAGGAGAAATAATTTTGATAATGTAGAGCAATAATAATTTTTTCTACACCCACATGTATATTATCCATTTTCTGCACAGTTTACAGAATGGAAATGTAGGCCATATCGGTTAACTGAACGGAAAAAATTTCATATACATTCTAGAACCTATATGAAATCCACCAGGCAACATTCGCGTTTAGTACCCGTCACTCATCTTATTTCAATTTAAAAGAAACGTCAAAATAACTTGTCAAAAAAAATCTCTCCTAGAAGCACTGATTCAAGAATATTCATTTACAATCTGACGTTATAGATATACAATCAGCATATTTCTCGGTGGTTGAGTGGTAATCATACCAGACTCTAACGCGATAGACCAGGGTTCAATCCCCCGGGAAGAAACTTTTTTTTTAGTTGTTAATTTTACTTTTAAATAATCATTCTGCTCGATATTGATAACGACATCAGGTAGACGCTTGAAATATTTGGCGGAATATTCATTATTATGGATAATGGTACCGTACCCTTCGTGCAGGAGTCTGACTGGCAACACCTACTTAGGTATAACAGCATCGCTTATTTAAAAAGGGAAACCATTGCATTATACAAATTGTACAATTAAGAACTGTACGTTTACCACAAAAAATTAGTGGAAACATAAAATTGAATTGGTGAAATTATGAATAAAATTTTTAATTTTAAGTTAGATTACAGTTTATTGAAATGTTTATTTTCTAGACTTTTTCTTAAGTGGGTCGTAGAAAAAAAATACTGTCTGACTCGTGTGGATTGTCCATATCACACTCACCTTCGTCCTCGTGCGATATATCCATCATATCCACACTAGTTGCACAAACTACTTTAAAACACTGACATCTGCTGTCATAATACAATTGTTGTCACAAAACAGTCTAACCTATAGAAGTGAAAATAAGGTTTCAAACCCATCCACCTAAAGCGCTAGTTGCAATTGAGTTGTCGAAACAGGCCTGGCAGCTATGCCTTTAGCACGAAAAGAAGAAAATATTTTAAAATTCATCATAGCTGTCATATAGTTGTTGTCACCCTGTCTTTTATAGTTTGTTTCCTTTTGCCATTTGCTGCTGTTATT
The DNA here is from genome assembly GCA_910591675.1 of Galerucella calmariensis. Taxonomy (NCBI): domain Eukaryota; kingdom Metazoa; phylum Arthropoda; class Insecta; order Coleoptera; family Chrysomelidae; genus Galerucella; species Galerucella calmariensis. The sequence continues at coordinate 34,581 of CAJUYG010000347.1, read as the reverse complement.
TGTATTTTAGTTAGGTACTGTAAGTGTTATCAAGTGTGATAATATTATAATAACTTTATAATAGTTGGTGTGAAGTGTTTCGTTCCTGGGTGTACAGACATCACATCAAAACGACAAAGGTTTTCCATACATGACCCTTTGTTTTTGAATGAATGGGTTGCCTTTATACGCAATCCAAAACTAAAGGAACATATTTATAAATCCTACAAAGTTATAGGTATATATTATATATTGTTATTGGGACAAAAGGGGCCTCACTCGCAAAGCTGTTCCTACATGGGAAATACGTAATATTATCACTCAAGGGTATTACTTAGCGCGTGGTAAAATGTAAAATGCATTTAGCAATTCATAAATTCGTTTCAGGTATTACCTACCTGACTTTAGGAAATGATTAGTGAAATTGGACACAAACTTCCATAAAAAAAAGCGCTATGAAATAGTTCTGAACCCATCTACTGCGATCGCTGAAATTCTTCTTCCCTTAGTCTGTTTTTCGGCCTCAGCTGCCTTGCCTATTTCGACAACTCAATTGCAACTAGCGCTTGAGGTGGATGGGATTGACACCTCATTTTTTCATTCTAGGTAATCCTATTAGACTTTCACTTTTATAGGCTAGACTGTTTTGTGATTGTTGTTCAGTGCAGTTCAGTGTTGCTCAGGGAAATGAACGCATTTTAGTGCACAGAGCGCCAATTTTGAAACATGTGTAAACTAACTCGTGAGTGAAATAATTCACCTTGTAAAATTCACACGTCAATCAAACTTGCTATTCTTGAGTGGGTTGTAAATTCCATATATATTTGGGAAATTCTTGCTTCCTGCTAAATCTTCAAATTTTTATATCGGTAGGAAACGTTTTTATAAATGCATGATTGTAGCTCAACTTTTATTGCTCATCAATCTAAAATAAAAGTATTGCTTGTAAAAGGCTTATCACAAATAAAATGCCCCTCTATATATCTCCCAGATATTACTACTGTCCCTTTAAAAGACATCGATATAATTTCTATATTTTTGTATCTTTGACTTTCCATTAATGGATGTCACCAGTGGTATTACTCCATAAACACATTTATTAAGAGATTCCAGATCAGTTACCCACGCTAACCGTTTGTTTACGAACTGGGAAACAATATTTTCTTGATTTTGCTTATATAAAATGGACGCCACCTATTGAAGGTAAGTTTTCAATTGTTACAAATCAAATTGGGATGTTTTGATGATACTACCTTGTTATTTAGTATAGTTATATGTTATTATAGGGTATATAGTATTCGAATCTTATTTACATATTATTTGAAGGAGTTTCTCGTGATGTTCTTTTAAAAGGACAGTAGTAATAAACACTACTACACTGTATCTGTTTTAGGAAACCATTGAAATTATATGAGTTGATCGAAGAACTTGAGCAAAATGACAGTCCGATATCACCTGATGGCATTATTCTATTTCCTACAGATAATGCTATAATGATGATGTAACGGACTGCGACTCTGGAGATAAGAAAATGACTATAATAAATCATTTATCCAGAAGTCAGCTCAGAAACGATGCTGAGGTTATTTTTGATAACCAAGACAAAGATGTTGAAGAACTTCCTTCGGACGAAGATGATGTGCCTCTTGCGACAATAAGTTTACAAGAAAAAATATCTTCGTTACCAGCTATTCCCAAGAAACTGGTATCTGCTGATTGGATATCTGGAGATCTTTACTAGCATTCTAAAGATGTGTATTGGAAATCACAAGACAGACCTGAAGAAAAACGTACTATCCGCAGTGACCTAACCGCAGTGATCAAAACATTAGTCTGTATCGAGTCTCCATAAGAGGGAAGAAATGGTACTTTCCACTAATAGCACATAGTATCGACATGGCGATTCAGAACGCCTGGCAGTTGGACCGAGAAGAGGGAAACCTTGATCAGCTCCAATTTAGGAGGCAAATAGCATGCAACATTCTAGAGACATACAAAAAGGATACAAAACGCGGTCCGACAAGACGAAATCCAAACATGGTATTACATTCAAGGTATGACGCATGAACCATCTAATTATATACCAAGCAACATGGTCCCGTTGTGGCTATTGCAAGAAAAAGGTTCAACTTATGTGTGAAAAGTGCAACATGCCATTGCATCCAAAAGAATGCTTCAAGAATTTCCATACAATGTAAATTTGTACTAATAAATTGTCTCACCTTCCAGTAATGCATTTTACTACTGTCCTTTTTAAAGAACATGTCATATTTTGACATCTAGTGCAAAAAACACTTTTCTAACATTTTTTTGTGCTCTATTAGGTCACAATAGACAATATTGAGAAATATATATAAAGGAAATGGAACAAAATAGTTTCAGTAATATGTGGGTTTAGGAATGTCGGATTATATGTTTTTACGAGCTTCTGTATTTCATTTTTATGTACTACTTTTTCTCACCCCAATTCAACGTGGGTATGGATTTCATAAATATTTTATAATCTCATTTCATTCACCAATAAAATTTGATCCTTCCAAGAGAACGGTAGCTATAGGTGTCCTTTTATGGAAAAAGCATCCAAAGGCGCTGTAGGCTGATTCAAATAAAGCTAATGTGGGGAAAATTTTCAAAGTAAAAAATATCTTCCATAACCTCGTTATATTTTTTTATCCCTCAATTCTATCGTTTCTCTGGAAAAATAAAAGGTGGATAGTTTATCAATCAATTGATTATTATTAATAGCGTTCATTATTTCATGAAGAAGATGAATATAAATAATTTGGAGTGATGAAAATGTTGACAGTTTAGACCCTCAGGTCTTATACCTCTCTTTTTGGTGAAAGCAACTATCTCAGCCTTGGCAGGATTAACTGCAAGTCCGTGTTCGTTACACCACCCATGTACCCTATTCAGAGCCCTTTGCATGAGGTCCCTGATACATACTAAGTGGTGAATTCAGATAATCACATTAGGGTGGAATCGAGATTTAAATTTGAGTGAATATCTTATTTAACATAAATAACACGTTTTTCTACCTACAGAATATGTCGGGATAAATTTATATTTTCACAAATTAACATAAATCAGACCTGCAAAATACTTTTAATCATTTCCAGATAATATTAAGAGTAAAGATTTTCGTTGGAATTTTATTGAAGGAGTTGTTCAGTAATTGAAGTTGTGATAGAAAACGTTAATTTACTTGTCTTAATTACGAATTTCCAAAATAAACAACATCAACTATCGCCAGGAGAGCATCAAAAAGGCGTAATTCCAATTAAAAACTTTGAAACGACTTGTTATTACTACCCTAAGGGTGTCCAAACAAGATACTTCATTTATTTTACAATGTAACTTCATATTATAGATAAAAAATTTCCAAGGATTGATAATTAAAAAAATAAATGTAGGAATTAACTGTAGACAATCAGTTGATACGTGATTAAGCTTTCTCGATCGTACTAATCCTCTATTGAATTTTATCATTTTATCCCAGTTTTTGTCCTAATTCAACCACATCCACATATTCCATATATTCTATATTTTATTTATTCATGAAATTATATGCTAAATAGAAGAATGTTTTCCAAAACAAAATGTATTGAATGGACGTACAAGCCATGAAGTTGAAATTCCATTCCAGGTGGTCCGCTCATTGCTTAACTTTGTTGTGGTCTTACTGGAGCTGGGGGACCTTGATTTTGCGGAGGACCAATTGCACCAGGTCCCTTTTTCGTATCCGGCTCTGCATCAAACATATCTTCACATTAAACGTGATAAATGAAAAGCTATCTTTTTTGTTGACCCATCTGCACAGTTTTCTTATCTGTTTAGTGTCGCTGGTACTAGTTCCTGGATTAATTTTAGTTGCAGCATTTAAAGTTATTGCTAAGTTTAAAAATAGGAAAACAAAGTGAAAATACTTGAAGAATAAAATGTGAAAAGTGAAAATCTTGTTCAACTACAAAGAAAATCTAAACACAAGTTCTTATCAACGTAAGCTTCAAAATAAGAGAGAGCCTATTATGGAAACTATAATGGAGTCGTAATAGGGAGAAGCGTGACACTGACAGATGATGATTTTCGAGTAATGTCAAAGTCAAAATACTTAACCTGCCGCATATGTCACTTTACCTACCGCATATGCGGCAGATAAAGTGAAGGAAGGTAAACTGTTTGTTTACTTCCGAAAATCAATTTGATAATTAACGGCTTTACTGACGGTTTGCGATAATAGTTATTTATGTACCAAGGCAGTAAAGTGATTCTTTAGAGGACGAGTCTGAAATTATGAGACGAGCGAAGCGAGGCGAATAACAGGCGAGTCCCATAAAGACACTTTTCTGACGTGGTGCATACAAAATTTCATCGCCAACTGCTCAAAATTCAGAATGTAAAAAACCGAGGTATATTCCATTGCATTTTATTATGACAAAGTAAATAGCATATATAGAACAAAATCTACTTATTATTTGTTATATTTAAATTGAAGGTACACCCTAAAGCATTATAAAAGTTAATTCCTGAAGTCAAAGTTGTTCCAACAATAATTTGTTATAAATAAATCGCAAGAAAACTATTATCCAGCCGTAATAGGGAGAAGCGTGACACTGACAGATGATAATTTTCGATTACTGTCAAAGTCAAAACACTTTACCTGCCGCATATGCGGCAGATGAAGTAAAGGAAGGTAAACTGTTTGTTTACTTCCGGAAATCAATCTGATAATTGACAGCTTCACTGACGGTTGGCGATAACATTATATATTCATTGAATTGTAAAAAAATTGTAAGATTTGTAAAACTACCTTAACCCAAACGAATAAACGATCAAGTGCTGTGAAATTATCTTCAGACTGGCCACACTAAAAACAATAATGGTCTTGCAAAAAACGAAACTCGGCACACAACACTACGTTAATACATTTTTAACGCGGAGCACAAGTATTTTTGTTCAAGTTTGGATCATCAAATGAAATAGTCACAGTCAGCAACGAGAAAGCTTCTGTAATATGCATGGACTTCCCTAAAAATAATTTCACACCAAGGAGTATACACGAATTCTCGAGTATTGGGAAATCAAAATAAAGAATAGGTAGGGTTCATAGATTTGATGTTCCTCAGTGTATATCTTTTCCACTTTGGAGAATTGTAATATTAACAAAAATAGCAGTTTAGGAAACGAAACCAATTTATAAATTTATCATACTCCTGATGATTTTTGAATGTGTGTGAGTGAAGAATAGAAAATATGAAAGAAAACTTTTACGGTATTTTTCGTTTTTGCATCGCTTTAATGATATTTTTTAGTTATACAAAACTATTCAAATTAGTAATGATAATGAATTTTTTATTTTGCAGACTAAGAAATATTCAAAGTATTCACAGATGAGTGATGTCATAGGGACGCCATAACTATTTTGGCGTTCTGGCACAGATTATAAAGAGAACAGATACGAAAGCTTGACAGAGAACAGTAAGAAGAGAGAGAGATGGGTGGACATACCCATTTAAAGGTCCATCGTCGTATGTCGACTCCAGTTCGGAATGCTTCGCGAAATTCATCAACAGGGTTGTCAATTTGCATAATATTTCCTCCAATTTACGATCATAGGTTAAAAAATTTATGATCATTATTTTTAAGTGTGATAGTTATACAGATACAAATATTCGATAATTACTTGTTTTAAATGAATTTTATCAACATTAAAAGAAATATATAATTGAAAAGATTTTAATGTATAAAAATCATACCATAAATATATACTTTTTTCACAAACCACATCCTTGGCAACCATGCACAATAACGGTGACGGCTAACCTAACCTAACATAATCAAAACGTCAAAACACGCTCAAAAGATTATTATTCTCATAAAATGGATAAACATCACGGCGGAGTGTATTGTTCATAAAGAGACTGTCCAAATAAATTTTATTCGGAAAGAAAAATAAAGTTCTTTCGATTTCCAAGGGAAGAGAGTATTTAATTTAATATCCCGGCCCATCATTAAAGAAATTTTAATATTTTTGATATAAACTTTGGTGCTACAAATTATTAGCATAGCAATTATTGCATAGGTGTATATTGTATTTCCTTTGATAATAAATAAATTGAGAATTATTTGTACTTTAAAATTTGGTTGATTTTTTAATTATTTGTGTTATCTAAAAATATATTTATTAATTAACTCCCAAGAGTAACGTAACGTACATATAAGTATTTAATAAATACATAAATATATATTCGATTATGATTATTGTTTAAATTCATGGCGCAGTTTTAAAGATTTAGTGGAAACTTCCAAAAAAACTAGATCCGGCACTAGAAATTGTTATTGTCCCCGAGTCAACACTGCAATTTGGTAAGATATTCAGAAAATATTTTAAAGTGGCAACATCGCGGCCATACCGAGTTAAAGGTCCAAGGTCATTGAATACGGAATTGAAAATCCTTTGATGTTTTACCGGGATTCGTATCTGTTCTCTTTATAATCTGTGGTTCTGGTGCGAAATTTGAATTGTAAACGTAAATTTTTCCTTTAAAACTTCATTTATCCAAAGAAACAACATTCTTTTGAAAATTACAACAAGCCTCTTCACATGAAGGGTACAGCAAAGAGCAAAGAAAGTCTGAGGTACAGAGACCTTAAAGCCTTCGACTGGATGTGCAGTATAATCAATCAATAAATTATCACTGAATTCTAATAAAAGGAATTAAATTTGGGGTTGCTTTTTGCAGCCAGCTAAAATATGTTTTACCTTAAAGCCTTCGACTGGATGTGCAGTATAATCAATCAATAAATTATCACTGAATTCTAATAAAAATAATTAAATTTGGGGTAGCTTTTTGCAGCCAGCTAAAATATGTTTTACCTTAAAGCCTTCGACTGGATGTGCAGTATAATCAATCAATAAATTATCACTGAATTCTAATGAAAGGAATTAAATTTGGGGTAGCTTTTTGCAGCCAGCTAAAATATGTAGAGCATGATTTTGATTGTAGTAGTTTAACAGAATTCGAATATCATCATTGCGGATAACATTTTTTGCTTTTACTTGTGAAACGTTGAAGACGAAGTTCGTTGTGGAATTTTCGTGTATGGAGTTGTGAGTTTATTTTTATATTTTTGTGGCAGCTGCAACCCTCCTGGGATGACGTGCATTCCAGTATTACATGAAACACGGGTAAATCGAACAAAAATAATGAAGCTTTGGAAAATGACTTGAACATTTATGTTGTCATTAAAGCTCTGCACTTTATTTCAGTGGTGCATATTCCACTAGCATCTAGATTTTTTATTTCCAGTTGAAGCACATATTTGAACATAGTAGTCCAGCTTGACGACAGCCACATTGTTTACAACAACCTTCAGTCTACAAAAAATCAAATTGAAAGTGCTAGCGAGAAATTCACATTCTCGTTATATAAAGTTTAGCGATCGGAAACTTCTTTGAATAGCTACAGATTAATATCCTCAAATTAGTTTATTGGTCAGATCAATATTGCGACAAAATTTTAGCTTGGCAGGGAAATAACTGGCAGCGAACGCAGTGAGATTTGAAAAAATTAACAATCTTTCATCACTATTAAAGAGGACCGGTTTCTAATCTGAAACATATTTCTTGCAGCTGTGAAATAGGTTGCGGTAAGCGATGTGGTTGTCGGCGAATTGGATTACGATGTTCAAGTATGTGCCCCAACTGTCATGGACAGCGTTGACTAAATGCATTTCTGGAAGAGATATCGAATGTATGGGATCCAATGAACTAGTAAAAATCAGATGTTAGGTCTAGGATGCAGCTGAAAAAAAAAACGCTCAAAAAACTCTACCATATGGGTACTGTGTACCTAGTAGTCTCTCTTAAAGCAGCATTTCAAAATTTAACCACGATTATATTAATGATTTTAGAATAGTTGCCAAGTAATAACTTCATGGGGTTCACTTGTTTGTTTGAATCAATTTGATCAATGCTCCCATTTATTTGTAATTGATATCTATTTGTTTATTAAGATGCAGGGACTGTGTAACAATCGTAAGATAATTTGAAGATTGAACGAAATATATCGAAGTATTTCATCAACGTACAATAATTACGAACGGTTAAGAAGAGTAATCTGGAAGTTTGAAAAGTTATCCTTCAGTTCAATTATACTTGAAAACTACTACCGAGCAGGAAGTGAGGTTAGGGTGTGGATTTCCTGAGCGACAGGTCTTCTCTTTTCGGAAAAATAAGTGTCTCTGGATAATTTCAAGTGAACTGTTTACCTTTTCCGTTTATTTTGTTAAATCTTATTCTAGTCGGAGAGCTGGTAACGCACTGATGCACCTTGAAATTTTTTTATTTAAAATATATTGTATGGAAAAGTAGATATACCTGTGTTGGCTTGACCAACCTTGGGATACCAGGTACTGCGCATCCTAAAAAGGTGTAAGAAAAGGACCAAAAAAAAGTGCTTGATTCAGCAGCCAACAACCAGTAATTGGAAGTATAGGTAATTTTAAAAATACAACCATTTGGGCAGACATTTTTGAAGGGGTTTATATTCAATAAATCCAACCCAAAGTTGATTCCTTTTCAATACAATTTGAGTAAATTTGACAGAAGTGTCAGACATAGGGAAAAATATTTTCCTACGATCACTACCCAAAGTAGACTTTTGCACACTCAAATCTAACCGCAAAGTTGATGTTTTCCGCGATCTGTCATAATTGACATTATTTACGCTCTAGAGCGTACTTTTCCGCTCGCCTGTTTTCATTTACAATAAACTAAAGAAAGGTAGTAAATAATAGATATATTAAAACAAAATGTAGAGCAGTCCGAATATTTTAGTTGAAATATTAATATTTGAAGATATTTCGAACGAAATTAATAAATATTCCTATATAATTTGACTGGTTACGCTACCAACAAACAGATGAAGGTGTATATTTTATATGTTTAATTTTATTGAAATTATAAAATAATTTAAATCTCATACATTGATATTATTTTGATTCAATACTACAGTGAAGGATTTATTTCTTAGTTCAAGATAAAAATTAATATTTACAACTTATTACAAATATAACGTTGTTAAGATTGACAACTTTCTTGATCGTTTTTGCAGATTCCTATTTTCATAGTATTGATTTATACGGACAAGTTTACGTAGTAGAAATATAACAGTCAGAAGGTAGGCAATGCATTATACACCTAGATGCAACAGTGATTGCATATTCAAGTACCCACCTACTATTTTGTGAAAATAGTAGACTATGGAATTAATGGATAGTGACAGTGAATTTTCAAGCACACCTCCAGATATAGCAGATTTTGCTAAAAATATTACTCCTAATCTTCTGCCAACTAAATCCAGAGGTGAATACGAAAAACAATATTGTTACATGTTTTCAACATCACATTCTAATAAAGTGTACTTTTCATGTTTTTTTAAATTATTTGCTTAAAAATAAGGTGATCGTAGAAAATATATTGTGTGCAATTCGAGTAGAAAGTGCGTTGCCGCTTTCGGCAGATTGCCCGCGCGACGCGTAGCTCTGCCTCAAGCGGCAAAGTATCACTTTCCGCTCTTAATACACAAATAGCATTTTTTCGCAACACGATAGACTGTGCATGGCGGTAGATGGAGTGAGAGTGTCAGGAGCAGGTAAACATACAACACGGCTTTACCTACCACCACCAATTTAGTAGTTGAGGTGCGCATGCGTCCGAGCAGCCTTTAACCTTCTATTCGATGTGACTGAATGTGAGCTGATTAGCGCAGTTGGTAGGGTATTGAGCTTACAACTCAGAGGTCGTAGGTTCGAAACCCGGTTAGGTGATGGGTTTTTTTTAAGTTTTTTATTTCTTATTTTCTGATATTTCTATACATAGTTACACTTTGATCAACCGGGTTTGGGCCTGGGTTCTCTTGTTTTTTTTAGTTTTATATTTCTATTATTTACATATTTATTTCAATATTGTTATGTTACTACTAAATTGGTGGTGGTGGGTGGAGCCTTGTTGTATGTTTACCCGCTCCTAGAGCGTCCCCCACCACCACCGTTGCTGCGGTCTTTCTCTATGCTCCAAAAAAATGAACCAGTAATATTTACCATACTATTATTATTACCTACTATGTCTTCATTTTATAAGGTAGCCAAGGCTTCAGAGTCTAAAACTCTTGATAAATAAATGAATTAATAAATCTAATAGTGGAATTTGGAATTATAACCTCACAGTCTCTTTTTTTAATACGAAAAGCTTTCAATCTCAATTTTTCATCATTATTACTTCATTGTACTACTTAATCTCGAGAAATAAAAAGCTTGCACATAAGTTCTCTAGATACGTATTTTTCTTTTAATTCTACTCCAAAATATAAATTTTGAATGTACAGCTGTACAAGACACGTGACCAACAGCCTAATTAAAATTAACGCAATAACAAACTCCGAAAAAATTTTACGCAAACAGAGTGAGCTTCGCTTGAAAAAGAAGACTCTAATGCTTGCAAAAAATGCATGTGGTATATTCTGCTAATTTTTCTAGCTATCATGACATATTTTCAGAACTCAAAATGATTGCCCTAGTCCCCGCCGTTTAGCGACGCATCTGATTGTGGCGTGTGTAAGTAGTTCGCAATATCGAGTTATATAAGATGATCGACCGCATCCGCCGATGTAGCCCTCTAGACGCAATATTGGATTTCTGCAAAACACTCTGCTCACAATAAATCGGCGAGACAACGCCTCCGCGAATTCCAAATATCTTCATTTTGTTAAATAGATAATACCAGCGTCTGGTCGAAGTTCGCAAATATGCTACGCCATAATTTAATCTTATCTTTTGGGAATGATTGTATCATTATGTTTTGTTATGTGTGTGAGAAATACGTGTTATATAAATGGAATATACGAGGGTGACTTTTTTTTCAACCACCGATCGCATAGTACGAAGGCCAGACATGCTCGAGGAAACTAATGTGCGTAGTAGGCGACTGCGCATCTCCTTTTCAATACAATCTCACTGCCGAGACCAACACGCCATCAGCCATCTTCTGTTGAACTGTAGTCAGGTAAACATGGCTGTCACTATTGATTCTCCCGCCAAGGGTGAGTTGCGAAGTGTTCGTTTCTTGCAAGCAGAAGTTAACAAATTCATCGCAGAATTAGTCGAGTGTATGCAGAAAGCTTTATGAGTGATGGTGTTGTTCGTCAATGGTGTCGAAAGTTTAAGGATGGCCGAACTGAAGTTCATGATGAAGGGGATCAAGGACGCAAGTCTGTAGCTACAGATGACCTTGTTCAATGAATGGACCAAGTGATTAAGCGATTAAGAGAAACCGAAGGTTCACCATAAGTATGAAGGTTCACCATAAGTGAATTATCGGAGAAATTTCCAGAAGTTCCAAGATCCACCCTCTTTTCTGTAGTGACTGAACAATTGCGCTATAGAAAAGTTTGTGCTCGCTTGGGACCAAAAAGGTGTACTGCTTGTGAAGTTTATGCAGCCGGGAAAAACAATCAATGCAGATGTTTATTGTGAAACTTCGCGACGCTTACGGAGAGCTATTCAAAACAAACGAAGAGGCATGCTGACTTCTGGAATTGTTCTGCTCCTTGACAATGTCCATTCCAATCATTAGCGGCAACATTTTATGACGGGGGTATTTCAAAGCTTGTTCACAGATATGATAAATCGTTAAGGTGATTATGCAGAGAAGTAACCTGCATTGTACATTACTTCTGATTTAAATTTTTTTTTTGTATATCCACCCGTCTTTTCTTTATAGCCTATCGGAGGTTGAAAAAAAAAACAACCCTCGTAGTTTCGAGTCTTTTATATTTTGGTCATGAATAATAGTTAATGATACTAGTATACAAAATACTATACTTATTTGCTATAACTGGGGAGCAAATCGCTCAATAGACAGATACTGTAACTTTGAATTAACTAATGATTGAAATTTCCGTAGGAATACGGGATCTGTAGGATCATTATGGGGTTGAACAGTAGATTGAATCGAACAGATCTACTTCACTTATCCTAACCAGTTCGTGAATGAAATCTCAAATACAAGTAGTTCCTCATTAAAGAAATTTCTGGATATGTGTTCAAATTTAGATAAATTTCTCTCATCCAGTAGTATCCCAAACGTTGTGTCCTGGGACTAAGTAGCTCTATGTGAAATATATGTCTACAGAATTCACATTTTTTGCTTCATCAGCACGCTTGCAGAATGGGACATAGCCCTGACGAAAGCAGAATCACCCACAACGATAATCAACAGAATGGTGAAGATAAAATTGACCCAAGTTTGCTCGTGGAGGCCTTCACTAGCCACCATTCGTGGATGTGTTTGATCCAAGAACCTTGGGTCGATAATAACCAGGGTACTGTTAAACTTGATTTCTCAGAGGTTGAATGAAGACAAGAAGTCAAGGATCTAGTTTGTATTCCAGATGGTGAATTTATGTGATTTATAGTACACATATATTCAAAAGTTTTGCATCACCTTCTTCGGATGCGAAGGAATTTTTTTGCGCTCACAATTTTTTGTTGGCTTGTTTATCAATGTTTACCATTTCAATATGTTCCATATTTTTTGCAATATACAGATGTTTACAGTTTTTTTTTTGTAAGATAACATTTTTAGTGCGATCATTTTAACATTCAAGGCATTTTATTTTTACGATTTTGAGTGCAAACATGAATCGTCAAGTCATAAGTGAGATTGACCGTGCAACAATAGTGGCTTTAGTTGAAGAAGGTCATTCTCAAAGGTTCGTGGCAAACAGAGTTGGCGTTTGGCAAAGTGATGTGTCTCGTGTATGGAACCGGTATCTCCAGACCAATTCTCTTCGTGATAGACCTAGAAGCGGTAGAAGGCGTGTTACTAATCAGCGGCAGAACCGCTATATCCACTCAACTATCCCCGAAGAAACCCGACCACGGCAATACCAGCATTCCAAAGAGATATATGAGACATGCGTTGGGAGTTCAAGTATCGATCTCGACATTACGAAGTCGAATACTTGCGACAGGTTTGAGGTGTCGCCGACCAATAAGAGTGCCCAGACTACAACCTGAGCACAGAGTTCGCCGACTACAGTGGGCTCAAGACACGCGGCCTTGCCTGAAGAATTTTGGAATTCGGTGTTTTTTTCCGACGAGACAAGGATTTGTTTGGTACAAGATAGCCATCGAATACTTGTGTGGCGGGATCCAACGAGAGTTGCTCAGCTTGCCCATACTCGCCCCGTGCCGCCCTTCAGAGGAGGAAGTGCTATGTTTTGGGCTGGTATCATGTTAAATGATCGCACAGAATTAATTCATGTGGAGGGAACGATGAATGGTGATAGGTATCTCAGAGAGATTCTACATCCTCACGTGAGACTATGGCGCGCAGCTGTTGGCAATTCCATCGTTTTTATGGACGATAACGCCCGACCTCAACGAACCCAGAGCTGTAAATGAGTATCTTGAAACTGAAGGGATCAATCGTTTGAACTGGCCTGCCCTAACTCCTGACATGAATACCATAGAACATGCTTGGGACATGCTTGCCAGGGCAGTGGCAGCACGCAGAAATCCACCCAGGACTGTACAAGAGCTTGTTCATGCGGCCCAAGAAGAATGTCGAAATATTCCTCAACAGAATATCAATCATTTGGTAAACAGCATGGGCAGGCGACTTCAAGCTTGCATAAATTCTAGAGGTGGAAATACTCTTCATTAAAAGTTCTCATGCAGGTTCTCACTTAACCTTTTCTTTGAAAAGAATCAATTTGTATTTAACGTATTTAATTTCTAAGAATACTTTTTATGTTTAAAGCAAGTTTATTATTGGATAATAAAAATTTTTGACAAATATACACGTTTTTTTTCATTGAAACTAATTATTTGATTAATCTCTGATCCATTAATAATGAACACATTTTTTTTCGGAGATTTAGGGTGATGCAAAACTTTTGAATTTATGTGTATATTAAGTATCAAGAACGGTAAGGGTTGTTTACCGGTCGACACCAATTTTGCTGGAGACCGGTATTACCCTTAACGTTCGAAATGCTTATACCATTTTTTGCGCGATCGTATTGAAATATTCGAATTTCGAATAAAATAATTCAAATTTCTTCGAAATGAACGAAATGTCAAAAGTGACATTTATACTTCTCGATCAGTTTAAAATATAATTTGCATTTTGGTGAAATTGTTTTCATGCCATTTATCACTTTTTATATTATTCTGTTCGATTGTGTTCATTAAAAAATATCAATCTTCTTATTTTTTTGTTTCTTTTGTGTAATGAATGAAGTAATATATTATTTAGGACCACCTAAATGTATGTAGGGCTAAGACGTAGTTTACTTACTGACGTCTGAACGGTAAGTAAATCACTTACCGACGTGTTAGACTTAGAAACCAGTAAACACAACCTACCGACCTGACAACCAATGCTGTAAATGAACAAAAAAGATCGATCGCGTAAAAAACTTATTTTTGTACAACTGTCATTAAAAGTGACACTTTTAATGATAGCAAACAATGTTAAAAACGATTGTTTACATAGCAGCGTGTTAAAAATACTTTTAACACTAGTGTTAAAAATATTTTTAGCACTCCATTCAAATGACAGCGTCTTTTCTCATTTGTTAGTAATCATAACGTTGGCAACGTCTGCCATTCACAACAATCTTTTGATTATTTGAATACTAAAATGCATTTTGAATTTATTGTCATTGCAAATTCGCTCGTTTCATTATCAAAATAGGGAAGTTGTACAAAAAACATTGTATGGTATTTGTGTTAAAAGTGATTTTATTTTGTTCGTGAAATTGTTCAATTCGCTCCGCTCATTTCACAAACGTTTTCACTCACAAAATAAAACCTCACTTTTAACACTCATATCATAAATAACTATTACGTAGTTAACAGAAAAATAAAAAATGAGTTTAATTGTTGTAAAAGCCTGAAAGAAAGAAATTAGGACTGTAGACCTGAATTTTTTCCAGGAAATTGAGCTAATCATTTGCCTCCTATATATGGGTACTCTTTCCTATGGCAAGGGTTTGTTTCCTGGGTTGTATCAATGCAGTCCCTCACCATTCCTTTTCATTGTTTTCAAACCAACATTATACCATTAGATGGCATTCTTTCAAAGTTCGGTTTTTGTTACTGTATTGCATATTGCATAAAATCAAGACTAAGGATGATAATTTTGATGTATAAGGTAATGCATGTACTACAAGTACGATACCTCACTGACCCAACTACGCTGTTTTCCCAGTTCAGTTTCAATACGTTGAATCTGAACCGAATAGCAAGGATAGGAAATAAGTTAAATATGCTTGCTTTCTGTGTGTTGGGGGAGACTTAAATACAGTAGAAAAAATTGACCTTTACCCTGACGTCATACCTACTAACCTCGCGAAATCAATCAATGAGTCAAAAATGGCTACAATTACTTTGTCGTGTGCGTAAATATGTTGACTGCTTGTTTATCTTGTTCAGCCACCGTCCAAGAAGTGAGGTTAAGTTGGAAATATTCATTAAATGCGAAACAGAAAATTCTGTACTTATCGTCGAATAAAAATAATAAATTAGAGGTCTAGAAAAAAACCGATTTTATAGAATTTATTTGAATGCAAATATGGAACGATTTGAACAAAACTCAATGTATCAAAATAATGACAGTTGGCATAAGAGGTCAAAATAAATTCTTATGAATACAACCGATTAATCGTTTTTGGTGCTATCACTTTTCAACATTTGGAAGTAATAATTAGAGTTACATAAGAACGTATGTCATTGCTTGAAAGACAAGTGTACGTTTATTGTATGATGTGTTTTCACTGTCAGTAGAAAAGGATGAGGTATATAAAGTTTGTGTTTACTACTGTTCATTGCTAGTGACGTCAGGGTAAAGGTCAATTTTTTCTACTGTATAGTCAAACGCACTCTTATCGTGCGGGTTCAAAGGTCACTAACCATATGTATCAAATCAAAAAACACAGAGGTTACCAAAATGTGAGATAACAAATATACCCGGAGAGAAGAAGAAGAAGATTATTTTAACTAACATGAAGATAGCTACATAGACGTACCAAGATAGCTACATCATAAATTGTCACTTTGAATTGTCAAACTGACATTTAAATAAAAACTTCGCTGGTGAAAGACTTTTTAGAATCGCTGAAAACTAAATACATATCCTTCTTTTTCCCGTCAAAATTGCATAAGTCTGTCTTATTTATCTGACGGACTTTATTTGGAAGTTATGATTAAAACGAAAACGGTGAGTATGTCTTTGTTGAATCGTATGACCCGCACGATAAGAGTGCCTTTGACTATACAATTAAATTACTGTTAAATAAACCTTGACGAAAACATTGTTGTGTAACAGTAGTATAAATAGAGGTTATGTTCAAAAATTAATGTCAATATTGAATATGATTTAATTAAAAGTTGCTGAAAATTATAGAGTTTGAAAAGTCCAACCTCTAATTATACAGCAGAAAGTAACATAATGATCTTTTTAAATAAAGAAACTGGACGAAGGTACCTAAAGAACAAAAAAGCTGAAGATAATTTAACAGTTTGCATTAACATGGATAACCAAGGTACGAAATTACGAAAAGGATGCAAACGTAGCAGTCGGGAAAATTGTTTGAAAGTATAAAATGTCCTTTTGCTCTTTTTTTTTATCTCAAGTATCTGTTTCGGGTAAATAAGGGAGGGTTAATTAACTTTGTAAACTAAAACAAGCTCTTTCATGTCGTTTCAGGTCCTTAACTAGTATGCTTTTAGCTCTAAAAGACCTTAGGACTTTATAAATTATAATTTTCATTAAAAGCTCACCGGGCACCGAATTTTATGACCTTTAAAATGTTTCTTGAACGTTATTAATAGTTATAAAAGTTCTACGACGATTTCTTGTACGTCCACAGATATTTTAAGTTTTTATTCCAATCTTTTTTGGATCAGTGAGTTTGAAATAATATTCTGGTGGACCTAAACATTCAATATATCAGATGTGATTAGCTCCCATTTTGTCGTGCTGCAAAACAGAATACCCAAAATAACATTCACCCAAGTATATGTGTTCCTAATATCACCCACCTTTCTCGAACATCCTGTATAAGAGTAATCCTGATTTCAGAAGACAGTATTATTAAAAATGCATGCATGTCTGTGATTTGTTCAATCAGGTAATAAGACTCGTGAGTTCGATTAAAAAATATTAGCAGTTTGACTTTAAAAGAATCTCTCATTTGCAAATGTCAGATTTTATTCACTATTTGCACGAGACAGAGAAATATACATTTTTCGGAAAATAATGTACGAAGTGAGACAAATCCAATGGTGGAAGATTATAATTGGAAGTGTGAAAATTCATCATTATTACCTACTATTTAAAGCTTTGACCTGCACCTTAATTGGAGAGCTTGCAATGCTATTTTATACTGAAAAATTTGGGACAGGGATGAAAACTTTGTGTTGGATAACTTGATTATTTTCTCATCATCGGCTATTTCAACTGCTTGCTGGCTTTTGATTTGGTTGTGCATATATTCATTATAACTTCAAGGAATATATTGATGAGCAAAAGATTCAATCCACCTGAACATTATGGAGTGAAAACGCGGCATGAAATCGCAACGGTGGAATGGAAATGTCTCATAATAGTATTCTAATACTGATAAAAAGCACAAACACAGACTTAAAGCTTAGCCTTTTTGAACACAACAATGGAACTGAAAGATTTTATAATTGTATTCTAAAACTGACTAAAAGCACAGACACAGACTTGAGGTTCAGTCTTTTAGACACAACTATGGAACGGAAAGGTTTTATAATTGTATTCTGGAACTGAGAAAAAGCACAAACACAAACTTAAGGTTTAGTCGCTTTAAACACAACAATGAAACGGAAACGATTTATAATTGTACCTATTCTAAAACTGACAAAAAGGTCTTAGCCAATGTGAAAGCTTTTCAAAGAGCATCAAAATAGTATCAAAGAGAGCAAAAAGGGGAAGCTATTTGTTGTATGTGCTCTGGAATTTGGTAGTCGAACAATTTCTGTTAAAATGTATTTCATAGATATTAGTAGGTTGAAACACACGATACGAAGAGATTCTCGCTTAAAGATTTTTAGCGCTTAGAGTGTGGTTATCTAGATAATCTTCATGCTTCAGGAACATTTATGTACTAATATTACATTTACAAACGTAATGAAAATTCCTGTGTTGTAAAATAATCCCTCGGAGCAAGGGTTAGTTAGTTCAAACAGAGTCGCAGGAAGTAGACTTTAACAAGGGTGCGTTATATACATTTAAACTACTGAATATTTCAACAAAATAATAAGAAATAATAACCAAAAGCATAATGAATTGAGCTGGAAAAACTGTTCATCCTTAAGTTACAAATTAACAATGAATCAATCAAGCAGAGCCTATTTTATCTCTAATCCAGAGGAGTCATTTATTAATTTTTGTGAAGCCATAAAGGAAACAGCTACTGACTTAAACCTCTATACATTAGATAGTTCCACATCGCTAAGTAGAAAAAATCATACTAATAAACCATGGTTTGATGTCTCATTTATTAATTGGAAAAATAAGATGAAGAAAGCTTTGAAAAATTGTAGAAGCGAAAATTTTTCTGAAAATACGAAGCAAGCATACTTACATGAATTTAAAAGCAGAATACAGAAGTACTATTCAATTGCGGCGAAAAGAATATGAAGCCGAAATTATTATTAAACTATCTAACTTGAATAATCCCAAGAAATTCTGGCAGCAAACAGTTTCGTAACACATACAGTCGCAAAGCTCTTCCAGTGCATATTTGGGAAAATTTTTACCAAAACATATATCCCCCTAGAACAACGACGATTCTTAGTTTTCAGGATGTCACTCACCCCTTTTTGGATACTCCTTTCGACACACATGAGATTTATAAGACATGAAAAACGGAAACTGTTTGCAATTTTCGTTGATTTCAGAAGAGCCTTCGACTCAGAGGATCATGCGGATTTGTGGAAGAAAATGGTCCCGTTCATCCCAACAAAGTTGATCAGGTAGCGATTTTTATTGTGATCCATCAGTTCGTAATTCTGCTGAACGTGTTAATAAAACCATCGACATAATATGTCAAATATCAATGAATACAACAACAACAACTCACTTTTAGTCGATATATACGACAATTATGAAATAGGTATTACTTCTAACCATCAAAAAATAGGATTTAATTACAGTAAATTGAACTCCCCACTTTGGAGCATACTATGAAGAGTTGAATTTCCTGACAAACTATACAATTTATTGATGAAATAATAAGTCACCTCAAGCTGGTCACTCATTTTCACCAAAATACAAACTAAAATATCTTCAAACAAAGATATTTATAATATGTTTCCAACATATGTCATAAATGACAGTTAATGCATCATCAATCGGTAGCGTGTAGCGTATTTTAACTCTGATTGAAAAAATGGCGACTGATACCACATCGCTCAATCTGATCAGTTAACAAAACACGCGTTCAGCAGGAAATTGATGATCGCTTCGGTAGCGCTACGTTGTGATGAACGCGACCATTATTTCAACTAGTAATATCAAAAAAAATTCCTCGTGTAATAAAAATGCTTGACCTGCATGCAACTGTGCAAATAAAGGGTTCTGATGGCCTAACTAAATCGTTTGAAGTGACTACGGGCGTTCTACAGGGAGAACCTTTAGGCCCCTTATTGTTGCACTGTTTATAGCAGATTTTGAAACCTCTTTTTACGACAAAGGTGCGCAAGATATAAATATTGATGACAAAAATGATGTATTGTCACTAATGTACGCTGACGACCGTCATTTTGGCACACTCTGAGATTGATGTAAAAAAGTTGGAAATTTTAGAAAAATATACCAATTCTAATAAATCAACTGTGAATTTACAGAAGACAATAATTATGCAATTTTTTAGAGGAGGTTTCCGGAAACCTAACTTTGATTTTTATTTCAACAACCAATTGATTCCTACAACCAATAAAAATTCATATTTAGGTGTAGTCTTCACTTCATCAGGTTTATCTAATGAAATGGCTCAATTGAGTGTCAACAAAGGTTAGCAGGCAATAGCTTCTCTTTCACCAATAATGGCTAAAACAAAAATTGATACTTGGCAATCTAGAATCAAATTGTGAAGTCACTTGCCCTCAGTGTCATGTTCAATTGTATTTCTGTTTGGGGAGTGAGGTATTTGGATATTTTAGAAAGAGGTCAGCTATATTTCCTGAAAAAAGTTCTTTCAGTGCCCATCAATACTTCAGATGCTATAATCCGTTTAGAGACTGGAAGAGTCAAGTTTGCATTTAATATTTTTAAAATGTCTCTCAACTGGATACACAAAATACTAACAATGGATAATCATCGCTATCCTAAGCTCTGTTTCAAACAACGACTGCGTTTGTTCAACTCTACAGATGTGAAGTATAAAACTGGGTAGTTCAGTTGGAAAAGTTCTTTGTTGATATTGACTGTGACCATATTATGTGGAACAATTTGAATCATCCTTCTTTTATGTCGCAAAGGAAATATTTGTTGTCCAAATATTATACATATTTATATGAATCAGATGTCAGTGTTGCATCTCGAAACACTGCGTCTCGAAACTATTTTCCACTTACTGTTTGATTGTCCGATTTATTTATTAATATCCCTTGCCTTGGAACTTGGAAATGTGAACTCACTGCTTTATGCCTTAAATAAAATCACAATTTTTGAGGCTAAGAAAACTGCGGAGCACATTTGGAATATATTGAAATTACGCCAGTTTGTCTTAAATGAATAATGTTTTGTGTGTACTTGTTAAGATTCGCTTAACCTTTCCCATTTTTTATATCTAGAATTATATTGTACCTTGCTGTAAAATTGTTTCAGAAGCAATAAAATCATTATTATTATTATTACTATATTCCAACAAAATGGAAAATAGTTATTTTTTGAACAATGCACAACTTCTTTTGCCCAGGGATAATGTGGCGTGATTGTTACATTGTTAGCATTTAATTTTATAGGCAGCATATATTTATTTACTAATGAATATTTCAAAACTCAAAGCTCGAAATATAATCTTTAATTCCGCAACCGAATGATGATTACTGGAAGCGATTCTTCAACTCCTTCTGTTTGAAATGAGGGGTTTTTTAGTCAAATTTTAGACAAACTCTGGAAATTCAGTTGTTTTTGTTTGAGAATCCAAATTCGGAGAGCGCAACGTTATCAAGTAATGCATATTTGCACGAAAAATAAACAAATCAGATGGATTATGCAGATACCAGCCTGGGAGAATATCTTCAACTTCAGCATATGCATTTCACGTGTGGGTTTGAATAAGGAGAAAATAACCATTGTAGTACGCTCACAATTTTCCACGGAGGATTTTGTAATTATGGAATAAGTACGAAAAATTTAATAACTACTTATTATTTTAAAACAAATCATTAGTTTAGTGAGCAGCCAATGATTCAATTGAACCCAGGTTTGTGTTTAATAAACCCTAGAAAATACAAATAAGACAGAACACAGAGCCAGATGCTGCAAATGCAATACGCATAATAATATGATAATATACAGATGACTCAAAAATGAAAGAAGGCTCAGGATGTGGAGTTTACTGGAGAGCACTAAGCCTAAGGATTAAGTGGGGAATGGGAAACAATACAAGCGTGGTTCAAACAGAACTAACAGATATCTCAATTGCCACAGAAGAACTAACCGGAAAAGGAATTTCTGGCAAAAACATAACAATCTGCACTGATAGTAGACAAGCCCAATTAGCCTTGAACAGACAACGTGTTATATCGGAGCTAGTACTAGAGTGCCACCAAGATTTAGCTAACGCCTTGGCAGATAACAATATTATCCTGAGGTGGGTTAAAGGGCACGACAGGAGTAAAGGAAATCGCATTCTTCAGCCAGGGAAGCGGCTGGACTAAAAATTTCAGGACCCAGTGACACCTACGGCATAACGACTTCGACAATTGCGGAACTAGCCAAACGTTACACCCATGTTCAATCCCTTAAGATATGGGATGGAATCAAAGGATGCAGTCTTGCCATGATCACCCTGGGCGACCCTGGGAAGCTGGCGCCGAAGAAATATTTGGCGATGACCAGGACAAACCTACCTTTAACAGTAGGATTTCTAACTGGCCACTGTCAACTAAGGAAATACCTTCTTACTATGGGGCTAGTGCACACACCCTTATGCAGGATGTGTGAACAGGAAGATGAAACTGTCAGGCATGTCTTATGCGAGTGTCCGGAGTTATCGTCAATAAGAGAGTGTGTGTTCGGTGAGCCTTTGCCTACACCTGCCGATATAAAGGAGATGTCTCCTAGTGACCTGTCCACCTTCCTGGGAAGGACAGGATGGACGATGACCTAAGAGGACAACTCCTCGGGAGGATGTACAATGGGTCACATCTCACCCTCGCTACTCCACAAATACAGATACAGATAATTTAGTGAGTGGCAGTTTGGCATCATATAAGCCTAGTTGTTTACAAGTCTGATTTGACCTAGAGCAAAGAGGAGTTTTATATGTATCATAGGCACTACGCCAAGGCTTTGGGGTTGGATAGACAAGGTTATTCCCCACTTGAAATTCCCAGTATAGCAGTGTGAAGCAGAACAGATGCATTTTAAACTCGTCGCTGGAGTACTGGAAGCCACCCAAAATTTTTGAGTTGACCAATTCTAATACCACATAAATTCTGCAACTTTTGTAATCGATAGGAATCACATTTATGAATTCTAGGTCTATAGACGGCGTCACCAGAAGTCAAATGGGGTAGCACGAGTGTATTTCAAAGGAATTTTTAATCTCTGCAATTTAGTATATTTCTCTTAGTGCAAATTTTTTGTGTTTTTATCAAATGATTACCAAATGGTAGTTTATGTCAATCATAATCGATCCTTCCTAACCAATTTCATCAAATCTGTCCTGACTGGAATGAATTTTGAGATAAACCATCTAAGGTATTAAAAAATATATCTACACAATATTGAGAGAGTTGTATAAAAATATGTGATTCGCAAAATTATGACGGCAGCAAATTTAGGATCAGATTTGATCCAAACAAGACACAAAAAAGTGCGCAAGCAAACAAAACATAGAAAAATGACTTCACTTGAGTTACATTCAAGTCTAGCATATTTTTGGAGTGCAAATTTCTATCGCATGTAACATAACACAACGTTATAAGGGTTACTACCCAATTAACCTTATTTTGCATTTCTCTGGGAAAAGAGTGAGTTTAACAAGGAGTTTCCAGAAACTTTTCATGCCCGTTATGGTATATTTAATAAAAATCAATTTGTAAAATAAACTTCAGTTCACTCATAGAGTAACTTCATACTCACAAAATGTTAAGCAGTCAGTAATGGTTTACCGAAACTAATGAGATTGTTTCCGCGCACAATAAGTTGTACTCAAAGATACATGTGTTGTTTGAGGTATTGTCCTTTAATACGTAGTTGGTCTTTTCGTTCATTCGAAACAATAGTGACACAACTCTAAAGCTAGTCGCAAAAAGGGACGCAGCGAGAGCCACAGGGAGAATTTGTGAACCTTATATATGAATACCGTATTTATTAGCAGTGTGGCGTGACGCAGGTTTTGAGAAACGAAGTCTAAATCACGCAGTTTCTTGTATACTCACGGTGTGACTGAGGTGAATAATAGAGGAAAAGTTTATTGGATCCGTGCAGATTCAGAAAGTTTTGTATGATATCAACCATACAGATGATGCACTTCTGTAAACTGGTCACGTTTTAGTCAAAAATAATTTTTAAACTGTGCGTCATTAAATTCCTTAGTTGGAGCAATTTTTTTTTTAATTTTTCTTTTTTTTATGTACTTCTATTATTCATTTGGGAGATAAAAGATACCAGTTCGTACAGGAACTCATCTTCCGAATCAGACTCAGTCAAACGTGAGTGCAGAAACGATTTCCGTTGTTCTCATAGGCTGAACCTTGCCCCAAGCAAGTGGTGAGTTCGGATCATACTTGCGCGGTTCACGCAGTAATCTCCCATCAAGATATCGCCGTGGCTCATGCTGCGTCTTATTTTGGAACTTGGAACATGTTTTCTTATTTCCGTTTTTAACCAAATAATTTTGGAATTTGGCAGCAGAACTCATTTTTTTCAAATGTGTCTTTTTTTCAGTACATCTATCGCTAGCCTTGCGCAATTTCTCACATCAAATAATCTCTTTCCAACAATTCTCCTAGTGTACGTCAAACGAAATTCTTTCTTCTGTTCTGTTCCTATTCTTTTGTATTTTGCCGCTACGTCCTTGTATTCCCAGGCATTCAAATCTTTTTATTCACTTCCAGTTATTTCTTTGGAACTTAACGTCTTCCCATTTCAAATATTCAGTTGCATACTCTGTGCTATAATTGCTGGAAAACGCTTATTATTGTCCTCAGTTTTTTATTTGTGGAAGGTCGTTTTCTATTCCAGTCAAAACTCATTTTTGATGTCTGTTGGTTTGTATACAAATTTACCTGAATTCTAGTGGTTGGTGACAATATTAATGCTTTGTATAGACATTTGGTGGTCTTCAGTGTCAATTATAGTCATTAGTTTATCATTCAACTGTTAGTGCACTTAACTTGTTGAGAGGAAAATCATAAACCAGTTGGCTATAATCCCTTGATATTAACAACTGTTTCACAAAAATACAAATTAACGCAATATGTAATAAAATTTTAGCTACAAACATTGTATGTTGAAGTTATGGACGTTACCACAAAACAGACTAGCCTATAGGAGTGGAAGTTTATGGAATGACCTTGAATAAAAAACAAGGTTCAACACCCCTTCACCTGAAGCGCTTCAACTCAGGTAAATGTCCCTCTTCTATCCAGTAATCTTCCAATTCGCAAGGTTTATTGTTCCGCTACATCCCTCCACTATTTTGTGCTTTCTCAGGTGCCCATTCTGGCGACAATGTACCGTTAGGATTTCCGTTAAAGCTCTAAGTGACTTATGCATTCATTTGATCTCAACAAAAGAATATTTGATCATCTAAGCACTACTAGATCTTTTCATCCCTATTCTCATCTCTGTTTCTCTTGGCTTTACCCATTTCTTCCAGTATTTCATTGGATCTGATGCCGCAAAAGGGTTCCAGCCCCCAGAAGTGTGCTTCAGTTCGTCTCTTTGCTAGTCCGTCTGCTATTTTATTCCCTTCTATTCCAGTGTGTACAGGAGCGCTATTCTGTAAATCGTTTCGGAGAGAAATCGGTATCGGTAAGACTCGCCATTTTGTAGCTGGTTACACAAGTGCTTAGTGCTTTAATGGCTGCTTGACTATCCAACACTATGATAATCCTTTGCCTTCCATATCACTTGTCACTATTGAACTGGACACACTTTCTCATGGCGTGAATTTCCGTTTGGAAGGTACTTGGATTTCTCCCAAGCTTTTAATGTTTGGTATGTACCTGTCCCGTACACTCCTATCCTTTCTCTTTGTTTTGAGGAAGTTTCCTGACACGAATATTTATGTAATCCTTGACATAAAAGCAACGAATGGACGAGAAATTTAAGTTTTTTGTGGAATGACAGATTATATGTCATACGCATAGTGCAGTCAAGGTATCCCATAACGATACCAAAGTATACTTGGTACATGCAAGAGAAAATTGCCTTTTGTGATGTAACTGGATGGATATTTTAACGATACCTACGTCGAATCAAGAATAGAGTTGTCTGCCACCTTATTTTCTAAAAGTAATAAAGTTTTTATATGATTACAATAAAAACAATCGGTATACTTTTATTTTTATTGAAAACCAATGGTATCTTGAGTGAAAAACCGATTAATAATTCCATAACCATCAACTTTACGACTTTTCATGTTTTTATATATACCTAAATTAGACATAAATTTTAAATGTTCATGTCTGTAGATAATTAAGTTGGATCGATTCTAATAAAATTATAACCATCAAAACAGAAAACGGTGCATAGCATTTAACTAACGAGGTACGTTGGTCGGTATTTACGAGATCGGTATGAAATTACAAGTTTTACGTAAGTAATCATTTAACGTTATTAAATTTTCGATTGTGGACTGAAATACTCATAAATTTTAAGTGAATTGATACCTCGGGTCACTTAAAATTATTTGTAGCTGGTGACATGATAGCAACCCATTGGAAAGACAATTCCGTCCTATGTTCTATACAAGATGTGTCCGTTTCAGTGTCAAGTTAGGAAAGTACCTATATATTCATTCAATGGCTAGTACTCGTAGTCGTAAAAACACCCCAATCCTTTCTTTTCCTTTTTATCAATTACACATGAAATGTATGGAACAAAAAATTACTAGGTTTGAGCACGCAAGTTTATATTAATTGTTGTTGAAACTTGAATTGTCAAAATAATTTTGAACTTTTTCAATCTTTCCCTCCGCATATAAAAGTTTGTTCGTAGCACAGTCAGAAACCATCAGAGGCTTGTGCATTAAAAAAAACGTCATTAGATGATTTTAAAGTACTTTATTTTTAATTTGCTGTCTCGGATCAGTTGCCACCTATCAGAATAATTCGCTGACCGGGATAAAATTTTTAGTCGGAAGCATGGGCATTATGATGATGTTGAAAGTGACAAGTGTGGTCACATATTTTTGGTATTTGGTTTTGGATACTATTTTTTTAATTGTGTAAAAAACAACGGAATACCAAACCGGAATACCAAATATAGTTGTCACCGCTGTTCGCGAACTTTTCAGGGCTGGAATTTTTTGTAATGCACTAAAACATAACCTAATATTCTCAATAATTAATAACGTACCTACCCTATACCTTGTCAAACGTGAAACGTCAAGCACATAACTGAACTGACACGGCGTCAGTTCTTTTTGTAACCGCACTTGCATCACAAAAGTTCGGGCTGGCGTAAAATAGTCGAACACGCTATAAATGTGAGCGTCATGCTCTCTACAGTCAATATTTTCCTCCCAAGCGGAGAACAAAAATTGCCAATCGATTTACAACGAATCACAAATGGAATGTTTGAGAAATTTCCGATTCATTGGAAATTCCTTTCTACGAAGAATATAGATATAGTTTGCTTTGTATCCTTTGCAGCTATCAATGAAAACAAAACCTAGTATTGAATAAAATGGGAAAGACCACCAATTTTCAAAGGTGGTATAATCGTGATCTCCATGCCTAAAGACAATTATGTGAAATTATATGCTTTGCAATATCAATAATACAATAAATTACATAATTTTCATTCTATTTGTGAAGGCTGCTCTTATTGGTGATGCATTATGACCTGCTAGCACCTATACGCCTACTGACCTCAAGCAACCAATCATATAAGTTCTATCATAGTAAATCCCTATACCTGTAGCTTTGTGTGAGACAGATAATGTTAGTGGCTAGTACGTCATAGCACCGCCGACTTATTTCGATCATTTTTCAATTTTGAATTAGTATGTTAACTTCGCAATTCCAGGAAATCTATTTTTGAGACATTGTCTGCACAATGAGCCAGCATCATTATTCATTGATTGAGATATATTTGGAAGCATTTCATGTCTATTTATCTTTCCCTTTGTACAACAGACATTTGTGTCAATTTGAATTTTGGTATGTGATTGGAGTGAAAAATGTCGCTGTTGTCGTAAATTTAACATTTCCTTTACTTAAAGATTTGTATTTATTGTGATTTCAGCATCGTCTTTAAACCGGGATTAAGCTCACAGAGCTTTCGGACGGAGAATATCTACCTTGTACTGATGTGGCGCAAATACGACGACAAGTCCCTTCTAATTGCAAACCAGAATGACTGGTTAAATTTTTTTGATCATACCGACCGTTTAACTAACTCACGTTCTGGAAAATATTTTCAAAACATTGTAAGGCGTTGATAAAATAAAACTATTGTTCGATATCTGAAAATATGAAGAGTCTAAGCAACTATTTTCCTATCATAATCATCATCACAATCTAGTGAGCTGAAAAGATCAGAAACCTTTAATAAGGAAAGTTTCATCTTCATCTTGCTTTCAACACGAATAAAATTTGTTATCGTCGAGTTAATCAATATTTACCCGTGCTGTTTACATCCACCCTATAATCACTTAAAATCCACAGTGTTGTTTTTCGTTAAACCGTGGTAAAATTTTCCCATAAATACAATTTTGACATACCCTTTGCGGCTATGTTTTATCAGGTTCTTGTAATTCATCAAATTAATTTATAAAAACCCGATATCGTAATTAAAATAAGGCTACCCTCCAGACTGATAATTCTTGTTTCGTATTTCAGACATGAAAAATAGCCGAACATAACTTACACGATTTTTTTGTCGTCCAGCTCATAAAGCATTTTAAGTGGCATGTTAAAAATTTAATAAAAGATAGGTATGCATGCAATAAATGCGTCGTATCCGTAATCACAAAGGAGTATCGTTTTAAAATTATTTTATATGTCAGTTAAAAACCCTTTTATCTTTCAGGCTGTATAAATCCCGTTCTGTTTTTTTCTCGTCAAAATAGTTTAAACAATACCAACTAACGTGACTTTTTGAAATTTTTGTGGCAGCCTGTTTCTTTCATTATGTATATGTATATTGTATATGGCTACTATAGTATATTTTAAGCCGCAATGGATACGAAGAAGATTAAATGGAAAAACCGGCAAGTTTTATGGAGAACGTTACAATTATTATAAAAAATCTCTTTTAATTCCAGAGTTATACAGGAAAAAATTAAAAGGCTCTCAGTTTTTTGAGCACAAATTAAAAAATGTAGAGGGAAACTTCAGTCCAATTTCACTATAGCCACGTACCAATAAATCTTCGATTCGATGTTTCCTTTCTTCACAAGGCTAACATTAATCTTTCTTTCCAAATACGGACTTTCTTATTGATCCTCGTCCTCGCGCCCTATGATTCTGTACTACAATGCAATCAGCAAGTATGTGAATGGAGCTTTCTTCCATTTCATACAATCTACATTGTTCCTGCCTCACGAGTTAGAGCTTTTTAAGGTGCACATATTAACCCTAGCTTAATCATTTATCTTATCCGGTTGTCGTTTCACTGGCGAGTAGCTTTGATTGTCTTAGATCTACCAGATCCCTCATCGGAGTATGTTTGGTTGCTTAAGCCCTAACCGACGTTTCCAATGGGCAGATCTCTTTCTAGCGTTGTCTATTCCTTCCAATACTACATTGGAACTTATAACTAAAAAGGGTTCAAGCATAGAAAAGGGTGTTTAAGTGCCTTTGCTAGTTCATCAGTCATTTCATTCCATTCTATTCCAGGAATCCACAGTAAGGTGGCAATGCTGTTCTCGCCTAGTTCATTGAACTTCCTGGGCATTCACATTCCATTTTAGAACTCACTTCACATGGCTTTAATGGCGGTTTGACTATCTGATATTATGATAATTATTTGTCTTTTATATATCTTTCACCTAGATTAAGCTGGGCACAATTTGTATGGCGTCAAATTCCGCTGATAAGATACTTGGAATTGCTTCAAGCATCCTAGGTATTTGGGAATGGCCTGTACAGTCCTATCCTAGTCCCTTTTATTGCTTCTGTGTTGGAATTTCTCTATAAATATATACTTTTCATGCAAACTATAACAAGGAACTTGAATCTTTCTCCAAAATGTCTTTTTCTTAATTGTTGGTTGGCTATTTACTCACATACTTTCACTTGAGTATGTTAATGTTGAAATTATTTGGTGAATCCATTTTATTTATTCAATAAAGACCCTGCCGATACGAACACTGTGAAAGAGGTAACCCCATTGATTAGAAGCCGTAAATATCGGGACCCTCTCTAACCTGGTTGCTAGACGTCACAAACAATAATCGGAAGACCACTAAAACAGTCCATTGAATCGAGTAAATGGTTTGTGATTAACGTTATAACCATCCACCCCTGCCAGTTTGCCCATTGAATATTAACCGGACGAGATAAACGAAAATATAAAAGTGACGGTTGAATTGTCTGGAACAAACTTTATTTTCTTTACCAAATTAAATTAAATTGCTTGGATCGATTCCTTTTATAGAGCATTTTATTCACATTAAACTACTAGTTACAGGCTGTTATAAAAATTATATTTATATCAACCATGAAGCAATTTTATAATATCAGATGATTTAACAGAAGTACTCTGGAAACAAACCGAAACTCGTTTAAAAGATCGAAATACTGCGACAAAAAATACGATTAATATTGAAATACAACAAAAGCCAGGATCCTTTTTGATTTGTAGTTTGAATTAGCATCACCAGTCTTTTAGTATAGTTACGATTGGTCAGTATTGTACAGTGAAGACCCAGCCTAGACTATAGTGGAATTTTCATTAAGTTATGGTGAAGGATTGCTAATCCTGCTGCCATATTTTTTGTAAAAGAAGCAGGGACGTCTTTACGCTGAACACCAAATCTGGTTATATCAAGAGATTGTGAATGAGATAAGGGATCATCATCTCCACAATATTCTCCTCATTTGCTAAGCCATTCAACTGTGAAATGTCTTCTAACAGGCCACAAATATATAAAACGTTGCTTCTTGTTGATGTAGTTTTTCTGCGCCATAATTTGGGTAAATCTTTCACTTCCTCACCGAACACTTGTCGCATCTGCTGTTTCCGAGACAAACGTTCAATTAATTTCGTGCGCAAGCATATGCTTGTATGGAAAATAAGTAACAAAATTTGTTATGATATTCTCGAATTCCAAGGTAAAACGTGTGTCTAATAGGGAAACAATGTGATGTAGCTTGGTTAGGTACCTCACTTGTGATATTAGACAATGTAAACTGAGAATCAGCATGTGCGAATCACAAGCTGCAGTGGGTGTTCAGAGTTCAGTATTATTTTTAGTTACACGCTCTTCTGTTAAGAATCGTTTATTTGACGTAGTTCGTTTTCTTGCGTAGATTGAGAAGTTGAAGTTAATTAAGAAGCAAATTTGAACCGTTTACGGTGGACATTTCCTGAACTTTTTCATGTTTAATTCAATTTTCACGTAATTTTTTTCATTGTCGTGGTTATCTATATAGGAAATTGACGTACTTGAAGAAAAACTAGGGTTTTCTTGAATGTAACTATGTGTGGATTTATGCAGCAACATTTAACAATTATCAATTAGCATGTAACAATTAACACTAAACAATAACGAAGTTGGCCAACTTTCAACTTTCTTGAATTAAATGTACCGAATTTTCATCTAGTGCGCAACTAGTACGCAGATCCTCACTTTTCCCATAGAAAAGCGATTGATTCAGGGTTATGTTGTGTGTTTGTTTATTTTCAAGTTGTACTAATAAAAGAAAAAAAATCTTCAATTCAACTATACATCTTCAAAATTGTTCCAATGCACAAATAGACATGAAAATGTAGGGTTATTGTAACTAGAATCTCGGGCTTGTGCGCATGCTTACTATTTTCTCCTAATTTATAATTGTGTCTGCATAAAAAATGGCAGTTTCACGAATTTTTAAAGGATAAATAATGTTAATTGTTAAATGCTAATTGATAATTGTTAAATGTTGCTGCATAAATCCACACTATATTTAACATTTATGAATAGCACGTTTCAGTACAAAAGATACACTAAAAATTACTTTTACAAACGACACGTTTCAGTACAAAAGATACACTAAATATTACTTTTACAAATAGCACGTTTCAGTACAAAAGATACACTAAATATGACTTTTATAAATGGCTGATGAAGATTATAAACATTAAACAGCTCTCCTCTCCGAATTTCAGGCGTTACGTCATCGCATATGAAATATCTCGTTCAGAGAGCGGATACCGCGCCGAACGGTTTTCGGTTAGATGACTACTCAGCTAGTAACAGTATTTTGCTTGCTTATATGCTTATGATTTTTTATTATACGTTTTAGCAAACTCCAAACAGTGTTATGATTGTGAAATAAGAACGTTTAGAAATAATTTAAACTATTCGACGCAATGCGGTCCCAGAATGTAAAAGTTCAACGATTAAAACATCTAACAAAACATTTATTTCTATTAATAAGGATGCAAAAAAATGGGAATGGCTGAAAAGCATAAAAAGACTTAAACAGTCACTGATGAGTCAACATACTTTGTGTATTTTCAGGATTTCATTTTTCTTCAATATAAAATCTTATAAAATACGTTGTGAATCCATATTGAGAGGGTTATTGAAAACCACACGCTTGTATTAATCTAAATTTATTTAAAAAAGTAGATAATATTTATTATTCTTATAGCTTGTTATTAATTATTATTAGGTTCATTCATGTTCAAAATTATTTAATAAAATAATGGGTCAGCTCTTCACAAACTAAATTTTATTAAATACACTGCTTTTTTTCCAAAAAAACAGGTGCTTTCAGTAGATCATCAACAAAACTGGCGTATATTATATGTTTTGAAAGAAATTATTGTATTTGATTCAAAGTCCGGATCAGCTCTAACAAATATCGCTTTTTTCAACAGTGAGGTGCATGTGCATTTGAATCTGATGTAAACATTTGGAACCAATATTGCCTGCTTCATCAAAATAAGTTTTTCTTGTTCTTTTCAACATTGGTGATTTAATTTCCACTACACATTCATCATGAAAAGCATTTGGAGAAGCTTCTTTAGTTGGGCACTCTGCAGTTAAAAATTTGCAATTTTTTACTGAGTAAGCTGTAGCATTATCTCCGTAACTTTGTCCACCAGACCAGCATGTATTTATGAAAATTTGACATTTCTAATCATTCTGGCCGGAAAACAGCCAAAAACGATGTGTCACATAGTATAAAATTATAATTTAATAAACTCCTGTTTTTCTTTAAAAAAGTTCATAATCATTAGCAAGTCCACTTCTGGAAGATTTAATGAGTCTGCTTTTTCTAAATTGGGTCCACACATTTTATTTTATTCACATAAAGTTATGTAGGTAATTCAAAATAAATAAATTCTAAGCGAGGCACGTTACAGTCAGAAGCGTAATGTTAGTGCACATTAACTTCCATATGCGGTGACGTCAGTCATAGCCTTCGCCCCGCTGCGGTATGCTACTACTACTACTAAATGTGCAGGCGAGCCTTGTCCTGGACAACTCAAGCCAAGGTTCCGACACTGAGGCCACTGGCGGGCCCATTGTGCCAATTGCGGTATGCTTGTTTAATTGGTTGTATTAGGAGAACGACATATTCTATTGACATGAAATTTTCAGAATTGTATTTTTATCCATAGTACTTCGTTTTATGACAGTTCAAAATTATTTAAAAATTTTAGTAAACGAGCCCATTCTCACTAAACTCTTATCACGTTTTACAGAGGTTAAACACATTGGTTTCAAACACTATCATACTTATTTCACTAGTGGTTGATTTTACTTCAATTTTTATATGTTTTTCAAATACACTGGTTGAGGATTTTATTAGAAATTAGTAAGTATAACTTTTTTTTCTTCGCTGCCACACGTTGATGATAAGAATTTTAGGTTAGCTAGGTACTTATCGGTTGAGAGTCGAGTATTGAATCGTTTTTCGGATGGTGTCGAGAGTCAAAGCAGGCATAAACATTATAAGAAGGAAACAATTAGATGTAAAAGAATAAGTTAATTAGCTACTAACGGGGAGGTGGCGTTAGAAGTATGATTTATGAATAATTGAAGGTTGGTTCATTACACTGAGGGAACTAGTAGTTTTCCAACAGTACTGGTAATTAGATTGATTATTTTCTATTTTCATTAATCAACGTTATTTATAAATATACCGATTGATTGTAAATGTTGTTAACAGACGATTACAAATCTACAATTATCCACTTTCATTAGTTCCTAACATTAACATAGCCATTTCCCAACGGAATACCAAGTTTATAATAGCCTATACAATATTTTCTCCTAACTCTAACTAAATTCAATTTGCCAGAATAGAATTCGATTTAGACACCTTCCGGTTTTGTCCGTATCCACATTGTGTTCGTTCTACTTCCATTTGATTCATTACCATTGATTTTGTTTTTAAAAAGAGTCCTGAGCCGGCGAAACGAACATAAATAACATTCCACAAAAATGGCAAAAGTAAGAGTGGCACATGAGAATTAAATTTATTATCAAATCAACATGGCTTAGGGTGGGTGCGTGACTGTGTGATTTCGTCCTTGTTCCGATATACATGCCTGATAAAAATTT
The DNA here is from genome assembly GCA_910591675.1 of Galerucella calmariensis. Lineage (NCBI taxonomy): Eukaryota > Metazoa > Arthropoda > Insecta > Coleoptera > Chrysomelidae > Galerucella > Galerucella calmariensis. Next base: position 373 of record CAJUYG010000347.1, on the reverse strand, counting down.
TATCTTAATTTTCCTATTTACACTTGCTCGATAAAAAGTTGATTAAGGTTTAAAGCTAATTAAGTCCTTTGACGGGAATGGCGCGTTTCACCGATGTTAACCCTTTTTATGTGAACAGGGGCGGATTGGAAGAAATTTCATATACTAAAATTATTGAAGAGTTAATTAAAAGTTATCGCCATCCTTTTTTTTGTTATAAGGTAACCGAGGCACTGGAATTACCTCTAAAAAAATTCAAGCACACATCCTTGTTTCTAAAAAATACTTATTTATAATATAAATGCGATTGTGACTTCAGAGACAACTCTGAGAAGCAAAAGTGCATAGGAACGTTAGTTCGGTAAGAACACCAGAAGAATTATACAGTGCTTTT
>CAJUYG010000346.1:313795-330903 GCA_910591675.1 Galerucella calmariensis | reverse complement strand
CCCCTTATCATTGTGAATTTAATCCCATAGAATTAATATGGGCTCAGATAAAGGGGGAAGTTGGAAAAAAATACTACTTTTAAAATAAACGATGTTGTGAAATTGTTTGAGAGTGCTGTAAGTCATGTTAGTAAGGAAAATTGGACAAACTGTATCGAGCATGTTATCAAAGTAGAGGCAAATATGTTGAAAATTGACAATATTTGTGATGATTTAATCGACCCTATTATTATTAATGTCAACAGCGATTCTTCCTCTTCCGAGTCGGATATAGAATAAAATGTAAGTAATAAATGTATTCCAATAATTATTTCTTTTCATTTTTTATTATATTATAATTTAAAACGTATTTTTTTCCCAAAATACACACCACTGCATTGCGTTATTGCTTATCTGCTAATCCTTTAACAATGAAGAAACCCTGAACTTTGCTACAACTGAAACAAATACGGGGTCGATCTACCTGGTTTTTAGATTTACGGAAGAAATGTAATTTAAAGTAAGAGATTTATCAAAAATTTCATGGTGCTCTCTGTAAAGGTTTTGCATACTTAATTAGGGTTTATTACTCCTCGTACTTCCTGTACAGACTATATTACAGGTTATGACAATTTTTAAAAACCATTGATGTGATGCTCTACAATGTTAGTAGGCCAAACTTTTATTCAATTTGAAGAAATGAAATTTAAATTTCGTGCCTAAAAGTTGGAATACTAATGGGGTCTATCAAGAAAAGGAGCTACAAGTCTCCGAGGCTTTCTTCAGGTAGGCAGCTCAGATAAATAGTCAACTCTATGTACAAACCTCAAACCATGCTTTTTGAGACCTCTTTTGGTCTAATGACCGAACTAGACAGTTGTAGCTGTGAACCCAATTTGTGGATCAAAAGATAGTAACATAGCTTGCTATTGAAAAAAGCTTCAAATCAATAAAAGAAGATTTTTATTGCGCAGATGCGAATTTCAAATTTGAGCGGGATTTCGTTACTCAATTATGCAAAAGTGTTGTCAAGTCTTTAATGGAATAAAAAAACCCAATTTTTTCAAATATAATGTTGAAAATAACGTAGGTCAAGTCTTAGATAACCTTGGATCAAGTAACAGATGAGATAACTCAAATCAAATTTAGGAAAAATGGTCTCATATTGAAAAGCATATTCGATCGCTAATAAAATTGACACCTTGCCCTCTTAAGCCAGTAAGCACACTCTACGAATGAAAGGTAGTCAATAATTTCCTATAAGTGCGCAAAGCATTCTGCAAACTATAAATGAAAGCATAATATATATCAGAAAGCTGCTAACTTCATCTTTAGTTATATGACGATGCATTACAAGAGTAATGAAAACATGCCTAACGGCAGCCATGGAAGTGATTCTCAACCTCACCCCTCTACATATGGTGGTGGAAAAGTGTTGCAGAAAGAACAAGATACAGACTAAGTAGAGGGGGAATCATTAAAAAAAATCACCTCCTCACTTCTTAGAAATCAGACAACCTGGAACATGCCACAAGACGGTATGATGGGAAAGTATAACTTTTAAAAGAAATTCGTTACTGATTTAAGCAACAAGAAGGGATGGGATCCAAATACCATTGCCAGACTTGGAAAGAATGCCATTTAATGGTACACAGACGGCTCAAAAGCAATAGAAGTAACTGGGATAGGAGTGTTCGGGCCAGGAACCAAACACTTTGAAAGCTTGCGAAAAATTCCAAGTATCTTTCAAGCGGAAATCTAGGCCATAAGAAAGTGCGCCCAGTTCAATATTGATAAAGGATACCTACAGAAGACAAAGGATTATCATAATGTCGGATAGTCAAGCAGCCATTAAAGCTCTGAGCTCTTGTGTAATCAGCGGAAAAGTAACTAAAAATGACATCATCGTCTTTTTATCGTGAAAATCCTATACCCTGTATAATCTGTTTAAAGAAGATTCGCGTCCCGTTGATGAAATATATCATAAACCGTTGATCCACATCATTTATTATATACAATTTGGAGAGCATACCGACTGAAATATGTCCAGGAAGTTTTGCCGCCCTCACACATCGCGAATTATATCTCACCGAATTTATCAAATAAATTGAAGAATTTTTCTCTAGGATTTTACGGTCGAAAAGCGACTGATGATGAGTGTAGGACGGGATGAAAAACGGTCATTAGTTCAATACTATACGCTAGATTTATATGTAGTCAGAGACGTCGGTTGAAATTGATAGTTTTCGATTGATTAAAAAAAACGTTGGGTGGAAATTGCTAAAATCAGAGGCGGTTCTATATGAGGGATTAACTACCCGTTTTCTCAACAGGATTAATTGGATTTTTAACCAACGTTTAACCGTAAATGGAGCATTATTAACCACTGGAATTTATTTAATGCCCATGTTGCCACAAGTATCTTTCATTCCATAGAATCTCAACCCGTTTGAGCTTGTTAAGATACTCATTCAAGCTGTTATAGAGTGACCTGCTACAACATCTGTCAAAACTCTTAAGGTACATTTACGAAGCAGAAGACAGACTGGCAACGTCTATACACCTGCTGCTCTACTTTTTATTATCATTCATAATTAGTTTACTTCCACGACCTGTGCTGCAATAATGAATTCATTTGCAACTGGAACTTAACACGATCAGTTCAAACTGCCAAGTCAATTATACAAATTAATTTAATAACCCCCATTTCCGTAATTTACTATCATTTGAAACCGTTTCCATAGATGCACCTCTTGATCCCAACTCATTTGAAAGTTTGATGTTCGTGCGTGTCTACTTATCTACAAATTCTAAACGTAATACTGCCTCTGTGATGTCTTTTCTTGAAGTTACAATTTTGGTTTATCATCCCAAAATACCGTTTTGTTAATGCCTAACAATTTTCTGGTCTCCAAAGGTGACATTTAGAGTCGAAACAACCCATGAAATTGCTAATGAAATTCGCTAAAATTTTTGATGACATGCATCCATCCGTCACATTTCTGCTCCTGTTATAATTCCAACTCTGACTTGAGCCAAAATATTCAAATTTAATGAAACCCTCGCTAGTAATTTGGCAACCTTCGCCAACCCTCATTATTCATCAAAGTTTGTTATAGTTTTGATTAACCAGTTAAGTACGTGAAAAGGGGAAGTGGGAAAGTCGAAAACGTTACTTTGAAAATTACTGGATATATCATTTCAGTTCATTTTTGACAAATCGGAAATAGTTTTCCAACAAAAGTTATTAATGCTGGATATCGAGAAGTTTGAAGATGGGATTGATGAATTACGGTCAATTTTGAAGCTTTTGACGGGCGTGGGTCCGTGGGAGGATAAATAGGTACCCCATTCTACTTCTTTTTTCTTTTTAGTGAATTACTTAGCTAAACATGCTAAGCTGTATGGTCCTAACCCAAGCTGATGAGCAATTGAACCAAAAAAGCGCACTTATGAGCTGTCTAAAATGGATTTGGGAAAGGCAGCAATCATGCAGCAATTCAACAGAAGCCACATACATTAGAAAAGTAGCTCGGTGTTTTGAGGTTAATTTTAAAAGGTTCCGAAAACAGTGTCCTGCTCTGTAAGCGTACTGGTCTTGGTGTAGTGGTTTTTGAACCATTGCTCTATCTCTGATATGTGTATCTAGCAGTTTCTCCCAATACATCTTTAGGGGCTGCGTTCAGAAATCACAACTGTTGCAGAACCGTTGAGTGAAAGTTCTGTGAACGCACTTTGATTAGTGAGCGAAGCCATTTTCCTGAGTGGTTTTAAATTGCGCTCAGTGAGCACAACTCGATGCAGATTGGAATATTTCTATGAAGATTGTCTATGGTTTTATTATTAGTAAACAAATATTATACTTAGTAAAGGTATTAGTGAAATAAATAAATATTACAACATGAGTGATGATTATGAATATGAACTGATTTACTGATGAACTGATTATACGTATAATTATGTAGCATACAGCCAGATTCGAAAAATGTTCACAAATGATTGAAAAATGTTTTGTATTTATTTATTTGATTATATGTGAGTATTCTACATATATAATCTGTGAATCTGTGATATACATATATTAAAGATTATCTATGATCTTCTGTACTTTTCAAAAAATGATCGTTTAGAAGATATACGTCAACCATTCGTTACTCAGTGAGCGCTCAATCAACAGTTGAGTTAGGTATATGTTATGTTTTCTGAACTCTACCTTTATTGACGTGAAATCAGGTGCTCCAACACAACCTTCAGCCAATCAGATATGACTTTTACAAATAACGATATATATCTAATTGGATTTAATTTGAAGAGTCGAGGCTCCGTTTACGGATATTTATAAATAATACGAACCTTTACATGACAAAATCGTCCGGAAATTTTCTTTCCCCAGTGTGAAATTTTTTGGGTTGGCAACTTGGACCGAAGTCCCCTATTAGATGCAATTGACGGAAGAAGCACAATTTGGGGAAACGGAAGTCATCCATCATAAGAATTTTCGTTAACCAGTTTAACGTCCATTTAAATATGTTATATAAGATTTTGCTTCTACCGCACTCTACTCTAACTATATAGCTGGGTGTTGACACTGGTAACATCAGAATAAGTTTTAAAAATTGAACTTGGACTTGCTTAAGAATATCAGCATAACGAAGTGCCCAAACAGAAATACAATTGGACATTGTGCTTGTAACTAGTGCGTCAAAAAGTTGTAACCTTGTTTGCATGCAGTCAATTTTAAGTTTAGATAAAACAGGTATAAGAGCTCCCGTTGCTTGTTTGGCTTTCGCGCTACTCTTATCTTCCATTTCACGAAATAAAGATGAGGAGGTAACAGTAACACCAAGGTAATTGTAGGTGTTAGTTAACTCAATGTGGTGATGTTTGAATGTAAATTTGATGTTATTTTTCACATTATAATGACCTCTAGAAAAACACATTATTTTGTTTTTGGCATTGTTGACGGTAAGTTGGTTTTGTGTGCAATATTCCTCTATTGACCACTCTATGGGAAAAAAATTAAGGTGAAAAGACGTGGAAAGCTATCCAAAGGTGTTTTGTTTTTCCAGGACCACGCCCCTGCACACAAATCTCATGTTATCGTGCAAAAAATTCGTGTGATTCAGGGTTTGAATTACTAGAACACCCTCTTTATTCACCAGATTTGGCTCCGTTCGACTATCATCTCTTTCCTCAACTGAAAAAAGTTTAAGAGGTCGTAAATTTTTTCCAACGAGGAGGTAATAGAAGCTGTGGAGGTCTGGTTTCCAAAGCAAGAAGAAACATTTTTTTTGAAACGTCTAGAGACGTTCCAGAGAGGTTCCAGGCAATAAATGTATCCAATTAAGAGGAGAATATGTTGAGTAATAGAATATTTTGAAATTTAAATTTTGTTTGGTTCTATAATGGGCTAAGAATTTTTCAATATACATATATGTATGCGTATGCTTACAATAAATGAATGGGCTCGTTATCTAACATTTTTCAATCATTTTTAACTGTTGTAAAACAAAGTACTGAGGATAAAAATATGATTCTGAAAATTTCATGTCAATAGAATATATCGTTCTCCTAATACAACCAATTAAACAAGCATACCGTAGCGGGGCGAAGACTATGACTGTGACGTCACCATATATGAAAGTTAATGTGCACTAACATCACGCTTCTGACTGTAACGTGCCTCGCGTAGAATTTATTTATTTTGAATTACCTACAAAATTTTTGTGTTAATAAAATAAAATGTGTGGGCCTAATTTAAAAAAAAACAGACACGAGTTTATTAAATTATAATTTTATACTATGTGACACATCGTTTTTAAAAAAAAAATTAGATTGATACAAGCGTGTGGTTTTCAATAACCCTCTCAATATGGATTCACAACGTATTTTATAAGTAAATTTATAACGATTCTGATTGAAGAGAAATGAAATCCTGAAGATACACAAACAAAGTATGTTGACTTATCAGGGAATGCTTTGAGTCTTTTTACGCTTTTCTTCCATTTTTTTTGCATCCTTATTAATAGAAATAAATGTGTTGTTTGATGTTTTAATCGTAGTACTTTTACATTCTGGAACCGCACGATATTTATGGCTTTTTTACTCTGGTTCTTGTCCATTGTGTCGAATATTTTAAATTATTCCTAAGCGTTCTTATTTCACAAACATAACACTGTTTGGAGTTTGCTAAAACGTATAATAAAAAATAATAAGCAAGCAAAGTACTGTTACTAGCTAAGTAGTCATCTAACCGAAAACCGATCGGCGCGGTATCCGCTCTCTGAACGCGAGATTTCATATGCGATGACGTCACGCCTGAAATTCGGAGAGGAGCGCTGTTTAATGTTTATAATTTTTTTTAGGCGACTTAGGAGTCTCGCAGACGTCTAATTTTTTGCACAGTGCCTCAAAATGATGTGCTCTTCCTAATGGTAAAATAAAAAATATGTAAATGAGCCCATTAAACTAATGTGCATTCGAAAAATTCTCGTCATGTATTTTTTTTCATCTTCAAACATATTGTTATCGATTTGTTCAAAATATTTTCTCTAAATATAAATGTGGCAACGGAGTATTCCAGTACGAACATTTAGCTGACAAATTTTACCCAAAGGACACAAGTGTAATTGAATTATAGTTGACAGAATTATTTTGTTTTGAAATATGGGCAGCACTAGTACAATTTTTTCTGTCCAGACGAGAGACCTGTTCGAGTATAGTCGAGGATGTCTGTAGATTCGCCTTTATTTCTGTCGCGTCAAATGCAGAGTTCGTGCAATATTCACGAGATACTGGGTGATTGAAAAAAATACAATTATAAGAATAAATAATATTGAATAAATCACTTAATGAAGAATATCAGATTGATATAAAATTACATACAGGGTTATCAATACATTTTTATTAAAAAATACTGTTGCAACTATAAATTTATGTTTTCAAATTCAAAATTCAAATAAGACATAAATGTCAGATTAAAAGACACTGTAGAGGATGTAAGAGTGTTGTCAAATGTAAAAAGTCTCTCAAGTTTGCCTGCGGAATTTGTTCAGGAAACATTGTTGAAATAGCTTTATCAGGTCTCCTAACACCTTAAATGCCTATTTTTTCATATATAATACCGTCGGCAAAATTTTTCGATAGTAATGAAAGTTTGTTGCTTGGCAATTTTGCGAATGACATTTTTAACAAAACCACGAGCCGTCAGGCGAGTGGTTTTGGATTTAATGTCATGAGCAAAATTACCTAAAAGCAACAAACTTGAATACGACAAGAGAAAAATTTTACCTCACAAAATTTTCAATTGAGTGGTATTCGACATGACTATTTCACGAGAGAAAAACTAAAAAGTGATAGAATTCTATACACATAGATTTGATATATTAAACGTCAAAAAATTGCCGCGACAAGACAAAAAATTGCCAGTTCAAACCCTTCAAATTTTGTCAGTTATCAATCTACTCTAGTGAAATAGTCAAAAAAATATAAACTTTACTTTTAAAACGTCTATAAAAATCATAAAATTTGAAAGTCCGCCAAAACGCGCTTTACGTCATAAAGATGGCTGCCCCATGGTGTCACGTCATTTGTTTACGTTCTTATTCGTGTATCACGCTCTGAGTTCTTGTGACCTAATTTGTTTCTGAAAGCTTTAAAAATGGATAAAGCCGAAAAAAAACTTTGTATCCCAAGTATTGCATTGTTCCAGTGTGTAAATCAACGTCTATTAAAACTCCAGACAAAATATTTGTTACTTTACTTGGTGGCGCAAGCAAAAATACACTTAAGAGAAGGGCATTACTTTTATTTGTGAAGACCAATTTAATGTGAGTACCTACTTCTATGCTCGTAATTTTTATTTTTGAATAGTTTGAGGTTATGTACCTATATGTCTGGGAAACAACCATAAAAACATCATTTCCTTACGACCACACATCGAAATATGGTTGGTATATATTATATAAATAAACATAGTTTAAATCGTTCTTACGATAATGCTTTAACTCCTCTTATTTCCTCTGTTTGACTTCATAAATGCAAGCAGCATAAATGAGTCTACTTTGAGCAAGTTATCAGTTTGTGCTTCCACAAAACCTTCGCTAGCCATATCTTTACACACAAAATATAAAAGAATGAACTTGTGAATAAAATATATTCTTCCTAAAGTTCTAAAATATCCTCGGAAATATCGAATATTTATGTCCACTTTCCACTTTACGTTGACTTTTAGAAATAAAACAAGCACACACAAACACGTAATGGTCTCAAACAAACATATAAATGATATTTTTACGTCGATGAAGCAATTAATAGTTGATTAAAATACAATATAAACACACAACTACACATAACCTAATGCAATACCGGCCATATTGACATAAGTAAACACAAGAGATATGACATCACACATTTCATCGGTAGCGTTCGGAAATCCTCGGGTTGTGGTCGGAAAGTGCATTGAAATTTGAATTTTATTTTAAAATTTTGGGAAACTGGTTTATTCTCTATTATTAGTAATTTTTGATTTCATATTTACTATTATAGATTAATATCCAAGCAAAATATGAAATATGCGTGTACTCTATTGTAACTTGTGCCAAATGCGCCAACTAGTTCATGAGTATGTGGTAAACAGCCTTTTATTTGAATAAAGAAGCAAAATAAGCCTAATTCTTTTAGTTTTTGCCGATTCTGCAATAGTTATATGAGGAAAAAAGGTGGGGACAAAATAACCCCTAATAGCGCTAATTAATAGATGTGCAGGTAAGCTCGGCGTTTCTAGTATCAAATATCAGTAGGAATGAGCTCAGAAATATTACGTTACTAACGCATCGCCCAAATACAGTACCAGTTTCAAGGAATAGGCTCTAAAGTCCCCATATAAGGCACAACATTTTACATTACTTCTCTTCTCATAATTATCACTCAACGGTTTTAGTATCTAACTTTAGGGTCATTTTCACACATCCTTGTCGTCTTGTTTATATAAACAGTCCTAACTGCTATGCTTTGTCTTCTCCTTACAAATCCGTTGTTTAATAGATTCCGTAGCACCCTCAGCTTTGTAACTTTGAGGCCACAGCGGGTCAGGTTCATAGAATATGCAACTCCAATATGCCAATTCCTTTCGAAACATTGGAGTATACGAGAGATGCCGATGTAAATGAACCTCATTAAATTCAGTAACATGCCGAATAAATGTGTTGTACAGCTCATGCACAAACATATACGCCAGTGTTGGTATATAAATCATTTTTGGAGTGAATTGGGAGTAAGAGAAATATGCGCATGGAGTGAATATGAAATTTTCAACTACTGGGAATACAGATGTTTGTGTTGATACTTCTAAAATAAAAATTTACTGTTATTCTCGGTCACATGTTGTAAACAGCATTTGAAGGTAATTAATATTGAGTATTTATTGATATTTACTAGATACTCATACTATTTCAAGTCATGGAACACGGTTTTTTACTGTACGAGCTATAAGTATAAAAGTTTTTGAAAGTAAGCGTACAGAATTATTCCTGAAAATGTTTTCCAAATTGGTAAATAGGCACCTACAGACAAATAAAAACTATAACAGGAATTTTTTAAAGAATTTTTGATACTGAAAATAGATTTTCCAATCCATGTTGATCCTTTTATAGTTTCTTTATCCTTGCTGAATGTGGTGAAGTACGGTTGAGAGTATTTATGTGTGCGCTATGGGGTTATTAACCCCAAGAAACCATCTAAAAATTATAGTTTATCTCGTCCATCAATCTGACATTAGAAATTGCAGCGAAACCCATTTAAAAAATGGTAATAACTCAATTTGCATGTACTTCCTCCACCGACATTCTGGTTCGTGATATTTTCTTTCAATTCAGTTATAAATTTTTGAATAAATAAGACACTGTATAATGAGGGAGATACAAAGAAATATAACTAATAATGTGTTACAAAGAATGTTTCATGAAGGGAATTTTTTACTTGGAAAACGTTCATAAAACGTATAATAGAGTGGAGTTGCTGAGGTCACAAAGATCTTTTGAAATGTACATTCATTTTTCTTCGATTTTTAATAAAGCCTTATTGAAATTCAACGGTATACATACAGCACACGATATCCCTTGGATATTCATAAGCTGTCCAATATATTTCAAGATATTTGGAATATCCACTGGATATTTATGAATTATTCTAAATAATCTTCGAAATATCGAATATCGAAATATACATATACTAAAATTACACTGATCATGTGTGGTGAATAAAATAATGTAATGTAATATATCAATAATAAGCCTTGAACAGACAATCGGGGCTAGTACTAGAGTGCCACCAAGATTTAGCCAGATAGCAATATTAACAATATTAACCTGAGGTTACACTTAATATTAACCTGAGGTTACACCCATGCTCAATCCCCCAAGAGATGGGATGGAATCAAAGGATGCAGTCTTGCCAGGATCACCCTGGGCGACCCTGGGAAGCTGGCGTCGAAGAAATATTTGGCGATGACCAGGAAAAACCTACTTTTAACAGTAGGATTTCTGACTGGCCACTGTCAACTAAGGAAACACCTCCATACTATGGTGCTAGTGGACACACTCCTATGCAGGATGTGTGAACAGGAAGATGAAACTGTCAGGCGAGTGTTCGAAGTTATCGTCAATAAGAGAGTGTGTGTTCGCCGTGTTCGGTGAGTCTTGGCCTACACCTGACGATATAAACGAGATGTATCCTAGTGACATGTCCACGTTCCTGGGAAGGGCAGTATGGAGGATGACCTAGGAGAACAACTCCTCGGAGGATGTACAATGGGTCACATGTGGCCTAAGTGCTGTGAGCCTACACTCACCCTCCCTACTCTACAGATACAGATCAATAATAAAAAAAATATACATCTACAAGCCTGGCAATTAAAGCCCATTGTTTCAAATGGTTTAATAACGACTGAGATGTCGAGGACTCGAAACCTGTGACTAGTAATTCCAGTTTGATTGGAGCCTTCCTTTTAACTATTACTATTACTAATATTTTTTTAACGCTGAATTTATTTGTATATCTACTGGTCTGGTTTAATAGCTCTGAATTTTAAATATTTGCTGATGCAACTGTTAACCGAATAGAATGATAAATATTAAATCATTAAAATATTGTTTTAAAATATTCGAGGCATATTGAAATTAAATTGAATTAAAACCAATGCAACTTCCAAAAAATTCCGATAAACACATTATATAATATAATAGGTTATTAATTATCATGCCCAAAATACCATTTCGATGAATATTCTTTCGATCACGGCATATCAAAAGATAATTTAAACTCCATTCTCAGTTTGACAGAGGTTGTCTGTATTCCAATAATTCCGAATATAGCATATTGCACCACATAAATTTATTATGTTGAGTAATATCTACAATGAATTGAATATATAAACATGTTTATATTAATAACAATTATAGATATAATAAAGTGCCAAATTCAGATATTATTTTGGAGCAATTATATTCTCCGTCGACCTTCACAAAAACTTCCATTTTCTGATGAAAAATCGTCTATTTTTGACAAACTCACCTGCTTGTCCTTGGTATATAAATCTATTCCTGTTATGGTTTTTTCCCATATTTTTTCGAATTTATTGGTGAGTAATATCATGAGGGCATCTAATTTTTCCGAAAAAAAAAACAAGAAACAGGAGTGCATTTGAGATATAATAATTCTGGTAAACAGTAGGAGTGTTGTTTGAAATCTTTTTCAACTTATAAATAGCTTCCGGTCCTGGCACTGGTTTTTGAAAGGTGATTAAATATTCAGAGCAATTCCAAACATTAGCGTCGAAAGATAATATAACATCAGTAGAAGAGGAAATAGACCAGTTACAAGGAATCCAAAAAGAAGAGATAGATCAAGTAATACAAGAAATCAATACAGGCAAGGCTAACGGAGAAGATGAGAGAGCGCCAGAGATGATTAAATCTTTGGGGGAAAGAGGAAAGGAATGGATATGGAAGGTATGCAAAGAAGCATGGGTACAACAAAAAATTCCAAGGGAATGGGAAAATAACTTAATAATACCCATCTTTAAAAAGGGAGATCAGGCACAATGTGGGAATTACAGAGCAATCTGTTTGGCCCAAACTAGCTATAAAGTATACACAAAAATAATAGAAAAAACATTAAGGGAATATGTAGAACCAAAATTAGGAGAAAAACAGGGAGCTTTTAGACCTGAAAGACGAACAAATGATAATATTTATATACTGAGGAATATAATCGAAAGAAAAATAGAAGAGGGAGAAGAAATGTAGGTACCTTACATTTATAGATCTAAAAGCAGCCTTTGATACAGTAGATAGAAGGGAAGTATGGAGAACCCTGGAAGAATTGGAAGTTCCACCCACTTTAATGAATATAATTAAAAGTGTATACAAGACAGTTAGAGCCAAGGTACAAATTGCAGGGAAAAGGTCAGAGGAATTTAAAATGTATAAGGGAATAAAACGAGGCGACAGTTTAAGCCCATTACTGTTTATCATAATCATGGATAAGATTGTGAAACGAACTAAAGTAAAATATGAGCATCTGAATAATATACTGGGACACAGAAATTTAGAACCGATAAAAATAAGTAGTCTATTTTATGCAGATGATGTGGTCTTAGCAGCGAATACAGAGAACAAAGTGCAAAAACTAGTGAATATTTGGACTAAAGAACATGAAGATGGAGGTGAACATAAATAAAACAAAAGTGATGATAATAAATGAAAAACAACTAGGTAATCAAATTAATAAAGATATTAAATGCAAAAACCAGATATTAGAAAGAGTAACAACATTTGAATAGGTATTTATGGGAAGTTTAGCAGCAGAAGATGGAAAAATAGATGCAGAAATAACAAACAGAGCAAATAAATCAAAAAAATATACTACTATCTGAATAAAACAATTCTTGGACATAAAGATATAGTGAAAATGAAAATTCATAATATGATAACAGTTCCTACAATATTATATGCAAGTGAAAATTGGACTGTGCGAAAAAAGGACGAAACTAGAATAAACGCCATAGAAATGAAATATCTAAGAAGAATTGCAGGGAAAACTAAATGGGATAGGATAAGAAATTACGTCATTAGAGAGACAACTAAACAGGAACTGATAACTGGTAAAATAAAGAAGAGACAACTTAGCTGGTATGGTCATATGGTAAGAATGGAACCAAATAGGTCAACTAAGAAAATAATGGAGATTGTGAAGCCGATCAAAAAACAAAGGGGTAGTCCTAGAAGAAAATGGTTAGACCAAATGCAAGAGATGGGTTTAGAAAGAGGAAAGACCATAGCAGAAATGAAAAACCTTGCAAGAGACAGAAAGGCATGGAAGAAATGGGTACAGGACATGGAATCCACATCCGACGACTGAAAGGGCAAAAGGATCTAGAAAAGAAGAAGATAACGTTCGGTGAATCTTTAATGTTGTTGATGGGCTCAGCTGTAGAGTGAGAACCTCTAGGAGGTGCTGCAGTATCTTCTGGTCACTTCTAAGGGTGTTTATAATGTATGTAATAAAATTGGATAAACTGGGAGCTGCCATACAACATTTTTCGAAATGGCGGAAAACCTCGTTTGACCCCCAAAACGCGCATCCTACATTTCACGTGGTTTGGCTCCCGTATTCCCGATGGCAGTGTCTTCCTTTTATCATTCGTTTACTGTTATTAATTTTGTCCACGAACAAATTCATCTGCACTGGTTTTCACGTTGGGAAATGTCAATATATAATATAAATTTGCCGTGTTTCGGTATTCTCTGTAAATATGTACAGTAGCCGTTATAGCGAATTTATTCCATTACGATTCTTCATACCGCATAATCAATTATGCATAAAATCTAAATGTTTATCAACAAATCGATTAAATAAATATACACACCTGTATAATAAAACAATATTATTGGGAAATTCAAGTTGATAAACCAACAAAGAAAAGTAACAGCTAATATACCAAAAAATAAATTTACAGTTTCCCATAATATAAATTTGTTGTTTGCATTTCAAGTAAATATTGTCGTACAATAATTATTATTAAATAAGTATTGAGTTTGCATGTTGTATGTTTATTCTATTGTATAATAAAAGGAAATTTATAATAGCTGCAATATCGCCACTGCTATTTAAACCTATGAATATACGAGGGTTGGTATTAGAACGACAAAAAGTTAAAAATATTTATTTCACACTTTTTGAACGTGGCACCTGCTCCTCGCAGGTATATCCCAGTCGAGTGTGGAATAAAATAAGTCAAACAATGTGGTGGGACATATTCCATGACCCTGTTAACGCTTGGAATCAGAAACCTTGACAACCTTAATTGTATGTCAATAGAGTTCAGTCTAAGGTCAGTGTGGCCAACAAAAAGTGGTTTTTCTGACAAGAATGACAGTTAAGGTCTACCATTCAAAACATAAGATTTTTGCATGTTTTTTTATCATTGCGAACATCTATATTGCTTTATTAAAATCATGAATACACCCCCGAAGCGTCAATCTTGAGATTTAAAATGACTTTTTAGTTGAATACTCAACATATCGGTGGCCAATAACTCTAGGAACTTTTGGCAAGTCACCATTTCTTTTTGGCCACACTGACCTTAGACTGAACTCCTCTATTGAAAATACCATTATTTTTCAAATACATTGTAGGTGCGGAACTAGCCAAACGCTACACCCATGCTCAATCCATTAGGATATGGGATGGAATCAAAGGTTGCAGTCTTGCCATGATCACCCTGGGCGACCCTGGGAAGCTAGGGACGAAGAAATATTTGGCAATGACCAGGAAAAACCTGCGTTTAACAGTAGGATTTCTGACTGGTCACTGTCAACTAAGAAAACACCTCCATACTATGGGGCTAGTGGACACACCTCTATGCAGGATGTGTGCACAGAAAGATGAAACTGTCAGGCATGTCTTATGCGAGTGTCCGTAGTTATCGTAAATAAGAGAGTGTGTGTTCGGTGAGTCTTGGCCTACACCTACCGATATAAAGGAGATGTCTCCTAGTGACCTGTCCACCTTCCTTGGAAGGACAGGATGGACGATGACCTAGGAGGACAACTCCTCGGGAGGATGTAGTACAATGGGTCACATGTGGCCTAAGTGCTGTGAGCCTACACTCACCCTCACTACTCTACAGATACAGAAAGATCATCATTGGAATAACGTGGTTAAAATCAAAAGGAATTTTTTTCCCCAACGATGGAGTGGAATCGCTTTAACTTCACCATTAAATAATTTTATTAGCTGACGCTTTCACATTATTTCTCGAGCTTTTGTTGTACCTAGGTTTATGGGCGAAGTATTTGAAAGGATAATGCAAATCACTATTTACTGTTGTACAGAATGAATCTATGAATTTCTACATATAAAAACGTTTTAAATAACATTTTGATCCTTCAACTAAGCATTTAACTTTTATGGTGTTATCAATTCCAACATATTTTGAACTATCCCTTAAAACTCTTCGAAATTGGATCGCCTTGTTTTCAGCTCGACCTTATTGTCGGACGTCCATTCCTGCATCGACATTCCAGATATAAATGCTTAGAAAAGAATCTCGTTTTTGCGATATTCTCAAGCCGTTTATTATTTTTGTTGAAATGAAGTGGTAATATCTCAAAGCAGCAGTCTTGTGAAGGATAAGCTTCTGGGTGCAAATCCTTCACCGCGTTAAGAGAAAGGCAGAAAAAAAATAGAGGGCGTTAAGTGGTCGCAGTGGTAGGCAAAAATAAAACAACCTTGATGAAACTTCAACTTCAATCCCTGTTAGTAGCGCGATATTATAATAATAATAATACAGGAAAGCTCTCACAATAAAAGTGCTACATTTTTTCCAATAACAGAAAATGAGATAAAAAATTAAGTGAAGAGTGTATTATAGATTATGAACGCACTCATTATGTCATCTGTCATTTTTAATTGAGCCCGAGCAGGAGATACGGCACTTGACCGACCCCCCTCCACTTTCCAAATCGGAGGTTGCTATTGGGCGGCCCCCCTCCACTTTCCAAATCGGAGGCTGCTATTGGTCGGTTGGGGTCTGGCGGCGAAACCCACCGTTTGAAATCGGAGGTTGCTATTGGTCGGCCGTTCCGCCATTTTTATTCCGAGATTAGGTCGGCCGGAGACATCTAGCGGGCGGAAGGTGCGGTAGAAAGGTAGCTTCGTCCGCCAGTTTTTATCCGTGTTCGATACGGGGTATGTCACAAAGAATGTTGACACCTGATTGATTCATAGAGTGTTGCCGGAGAGTGAAAGCGAAAAGTGACATCCTTACAAAGGCGCAACGTCACGCTATCACGTCAAACGTCACGATGTCACATCAAACGTCACGCTATCACGTCAAACGTCACGTTGTCACGTCAAATGTCACGTTGTCACATCCAACGTCACGCTATCACGTGAAACGTCACGTCAAATGTCACGTTGTCACGTCAAATGTCACGTTGTCACATCAAATGTAACGTTGTCACATCAAACGTCACGCTATCACGTCAAACGTCACGTTGTCACGTTGTCACGTCAAATGTCACGTTGTCACATCAAACGTCACGCTATAAATTTAAACTAATGGCATTTTTATTCAAATAATTTTATCTTGTTAGAAGCAAATATGTTAAAGGATAATCTCCTGGGTATACAAAATTATGGTGCACAACTTTTTGTTAAACTACTATTCCTGGAATCTCAAAACATTTGAATTTGTCCATTATTGACCTGGGTTAACAATAGAAAAAAATATTAACCACTAATAGAGGAATTCTACTTCTCAGTTGGCTGGAAGACGCAATAGATTCGTGACTATTTTTAAACAGTGAGCTATAAGGTAGCTGTGGTGCTATTTTCGTTGAATTGGAATGAGAAAATTAGTAAGTAGGTTATCAGCAGATCTCTCTCTCTCTAATTGGATAGGGCAATCAATTTTGGATTAAATGTGATCCTCCATTGTTGACTACTAATTTCAAACACAAATTTAAATATTTTCTTTCCATCAAGACGGAAGTGTGATGACATTATCGCTTGAAAATATTATTTTAAGTTGCTTGTTTGAAAGGAACATAGAGAAAATGAGCTGA
>CAJUYG010000346.1:298996-313785 GCA_910591675.1 Galerucella calmariensis | reverse complement strand
ATGATATTACAAATTACAAATTGAGTTTGAAATCGCTTAAGAAGTCTGAATTATATTTTAATTTTTTTAATATTCTGGAGAACTGGTTGTTACTATGAATAAATTGACAGTATTTTAAATAAACATAAACAATTACATATTTTCAATTCCTGAGAATAATCAGGAAATTTCTCTTTGAAAATTGGCAATTTCACGTTTTTTGGCATGAGGAATCATAATTTGCACTCTAATTTGACATTGCTAATAGAGGGCGCTAGTTACACTTGTTAGTGTTAATTAAATTAAAGTAAACTTTTTTTGGGCTGAACTTACAACTAAAATAATAAAAAAATATCAAAAAGCGTTAAATTCTACAAAAAAAAGTTACTCTTTGATTCGTGTAACTCAACGGTTATCGAGTTATTTGCTTCTAAAAACTTCAATAAATTTTAATTTTTTCATAAAACATTTTATTATTCTTTAAATATGTAACAATAACAAATTTGTAAACAAAAATAAAAAACTTCAAAGCAAATGCTCAAAATGCCCACCATTTACTTCAATACACTTTATGATACGCTTTCGTAAAGATCTCTTAATATCAAATTATCCTTGTCTATTATTTTTAATTACATCCGTGGCTTCTTCTATTTTCCGTCGCAGTTGTGGAAGAGAAGTGATTTTTTCTTTGTAAACTAATGCCTGCATTTGCGATCAAATTGAAAAATCCAAAGGATTGAAATCGGGGCCTCTTGGTGGCCAAGCAATCTCACTTCCACCTCCAAGTTTACTTTGATTTAATTAACACAAACAAGTGTAACTAGCGCCCTCTATTAGCAATGTTAAATTAGAGTGCAAATTATGATTTCTCATGCCAAAAAAACGTAAAATTGCCAATTTTCAAAGAGAAATTTTGAAAACACCCTGTATATATATACATCCAAAATTACGATTGAAATATATTCCTTAGTATTGTTAAAATTTACAAGAGGTTGCACGTAAAAATTTAATACCATTTTATTAATGTATGTGAAATACTTGTTTTTGACCATTATCATAAAATATCTACCATTTTCCATTAACTAATGCCCTAAGTTTACTACATCGTTTGAAAGTTTATTAATTGTACTAACAAATTGTAAAAAGACTTATAGGGTGATTCATTTAAAAATTTTGAGATATTGCTTGATTTGCGGTTTGTTTCACCCTGTATTAAAGAAGCCACATATGAAAAAAGTAATTAATACTGAGCACAGCCAATGATGTGTGTATGACATTTGAATACTAAGACCTGTTGATTTATTTTAATTTACTGTTCTGCAGAGTGTTGAAGAGGAGGTCTTTTTTGCTAATAATTGGCCATATCTTTGTAAAACACCCTTATAATATATTAGAGTGCTATATTTTTGTAACGCTCTCGGTGAGATCTTTTCGATTCTTGAACAAAATATAGTACGTTCCATTTAAAAAAATGTAAGTTTGTGTTGCTACGTGGTTTTGGAACACCCTGTAGAATCGAAAGTATTTTCAAAATGTGCCCTAAGTAACTGTATTAGCTCACACAAAACTATGAAGCTTTATCTCTCACCACAACAATGTAATCCTCCGATGTCAGAAGATTGCCCCACCCTGTATATATCCTTCACTATTTTCTTCATTTTGAGATGGAGGCACCTTCAGATTGAAGTTTAATATATCTTTCAGTATTCTCTCATGTTTTATTGGTTCCATTGATGTTTCATAATCAATTTTTTTATATTTTCTTTGATTTTCTTTTACAAATATCTATTCAGGAATGGATGCACCTTTGGTTTGGTGTTGTAATATATGTTCCAATGATGTTTTATGATGTATTTTCTCAATTTCCCCCGATTTTATGTCACAGAAACTCATGTAGGCTCCTTCGGATTGAAATTGGAATACATTTTTCACCATTCTCTTATGTTTTATATGTTCCAATGATTTTTATGATGGCTTTTCTCAATTTCCTCCGATTTTATATCACAGAAATTCATGTAGCCCCCCTCGGATTGAAATTGGAATACATTTTTCACTATTCTCTTATGTTTTATATGTTCCAATGATGTTTTATGATGGATTTACCTACTTTTCTTCAATTTTCTGGTCCTGCTCCTTTGGTTTGGAGCTGGAATATTTTCAACTATTTTCCTAGGTTTCATAGGTTGTAATAATGTTTGCTCATTCTATTTTTTGTTGCAGTAATTTTTTCCAGGGAAAGTAGTAGTAGTAGTGATTTATTACACCTTATAAAAAATACATCAATTTAAAACATGAAATTTTCACATCGGTCACTTTGAACCTGATATTACCTTGAATAAATCTCTCCGTGTTCAATTTTAACTCAATATCCCCTTTAATAGAAAACCGCTCCTTCCTATTCAAAATCAATTTGACCAAGTTGTTTTTGGTGTGTGTACTCGCTATCCCGCCGAGGCTGTGGCGTTGGAGCGTCGTCTGCCACCGTTTACGTGAGGATATACGATGCAACGGCAACGGTCTGAGGCCGCATATCTCTGAAATAGTTTATGTTGTAGCAGTGAGATAATTGAAGCTGAATACTAAAACCAAGCGACTCAGCGAACACTAACACCACAGGGTTTTAAAAAACAACCACATGCTGTTGGAAATTATAGATACAACATTAAGTGCAAGGAGAGATAAGGGATCGTTTGAAAAAATATTTAGGTCGTAGATAAAAGACTTTACCTATATATTTGAGTTCAGATGGAATAGAGCTTAGTTGTATTTAATTTTTTTTTAATTTCAATTCACGTGCTCGGCTACTAAGGCCACTCGCAACAGGTAGGTACAATAAAGAATACAATTAAATTAATTAACTAACTGGAAGTTAGATTTTATGGTATAGCTGGACCTTAAAGGTTGACATGCTGTCTTCTAACTGTTTACTGTTGGCATTCTATAATAATGTGCTCAAACGTAAAGATGCATTTACAGGTTTAACAGATCGTTCGATTGTTAGATGATGTAAGGTAGCTGGACCAATTCTCAGTATTCTCAGCACCCCTAGGTCTTGCCTTGAAGACTTGAAGCTCCAATAGTTGTGACAGTGGCTTGGTGAAGGTTGGATTTTTTGTATTTTTGTCAGAATGGAGCTCCAATTATCTTGCCATAAAGGGCTCTGACCTTATTCTTGATGACTTCCTTGAGATCGGATGAAATTAGGATATTATCTGGTAGTGGGAGTGTTTTATGAATAATAATTTTGATTGACAATGTCTTTAGAAGTATGGATAAAGGTTTTGAGTTATGCTGTAAGTTATCATTGGTAAACAAGCTGTCTACAGGGTTGAGAGGGTTAGAAGATACAGAAAGTAAAAATTGTTGACGTCTTGGAAATTTACATTTCTTTTATTCGATCTTATTTATATTATGACGGTTTCTTATACAGGGTGGTCCGTAAGTAATTGTACATAGAAGTACAGTACAATCTTCACTTCAAAATATTGCGATTCATACCAACAAGCCTCAATAAAATGTTAATATTAAGAGAGATACAGGGTGTTGAACATGAAATTTTAATTTTCGTTTTTTACAATAACTTCAACGCTTTTTGACGTATATGCACAAAAATTTAAGGTTGGGGGTTTTTTGATAAAAAAAATCATAATTTTGTACTTATTTCGATGTATTTTGTAGAGGGCGTCACATAGGCCAGGTATGCGGCATAAATAAACGCAAAACTTTTTTGCCTTTCACATAAGTGCTACTTTTGTAAAAAATGATTGAAGCCACATCATTACAACAAATAAAAGGTATACTTGTTAGTATCCCCAAATCTTAACGGTTTTAGAGATAATCATCACATTTTAGTGATTAACTACATGATTATTATTCAATGATATTACGTTTGAAAAATGTAGTGTGTACCATAATTATTTTTTCAGTATTAAGATCAACAGTATTAGGGAATAGTATCTAGCAGTTAACATGAAAAATGGGTATGGTACTTTTAATATTTAAAAATAATAAATATCGTACACAAAACTACATTTTTCGAACGTAATTTCATTGAATAATAATCATGTAGTTAATCACTAATATCGTTCAGATTTGGGAATACTAACAAGTAAACCTTTCATTTGTTGTAATGATGTGGCTTTAATTATTTTTTACAGAAGTATTGCTAATGTAAAAGGCAAAAAAGTTTCGCGCACATTTATGCCGCATACGTGGTCTATGTGGCGCCCTCTACAAAATACATCGAAATAAATACAAAATTATGATTTCTCAATTCAAAAAACTCCCAACCTGAAATTTTTGTGCATATACGTCAAAAAGCGTTAAAATTATTGTAAAAAACCAAAATTAAAATTTCATGTTTAGCACCCTGTATCTCTCTTAATATCAACATTTCATGTACAATTACTTAAGGAACACCCTGTATATATCTGCAGTTAAATCACATACCAATGTCTTGAAATTATTATTTTAACTGTTAATATTCCATTTTTTTCTGGACTATCTAGGAATTATTACCAATTTACATGAATAGGATGAAATGAATAATGAATTTGGTGAATACTGTCAACGTTGAGGCTCAGTTTTTCTATATCAACGTTTAGGGTTGCTTTGCTTTAATATTACAAACGAATAAAAGTGGATAAAAGTTGCGAGAAACCTACAGGAGAACCAGGGCAATATCAATTATTGGCGATTCACTTTTCACATGATTCCAGGTCTGAAATTTTTATAATAATAAAAAGGCATTATGGTATTATTCATGGCTCATCGGATTTTAGCAGTTTTCAATGAAGACTCATTTCATTTATCTCTCCTACTTTTCTTTCCCTGTCGCAAGACAATCCTCAAATCCAAATAAAATCACCAAAAGACCAGAATTACATTTTTATTCACCTTGGGATGCCATATTGAGCCTATTTGACAGGTCATTGGATTGCAATTCCCTTTAACTCTCGATATTTTGAGGTTATGCTCAATATCCAACCACAATGCCTAATGTTTTACATAGCTCTGACCAAAAACACTTGATTTGTGTACAAATTTAACTGTTGTCAAAATAGTAAATGCTAACGAAGCCACTTGTATAATTTCGAAATAATTCCTGTCATTTAACATTATGTAAGGACACTGAAGCATGAACTTTATCGCCATCTTGTGGCAACTTTCTTATAATATATCAGCAAAGTTTTTTCTTCGTGCGAGATTGAAGACTCATGCTTGAATGGATCCTAACAAGTACCTCGACAGTGTTGGTCTCATCCTCAAACCACCTCAAACTCTTACTTCCGCCTCGGAAACACTACCCTACCATACTTCAAGACGGCGGTCCCATATACACTCTTCGACATATTCTACCCTCCATCATTCCTAACCTTTCACATGTCATATCAACCTCCTATTGCCTTAATCATGCTCTCCACTACGCCATTTACCTCCACCCATTCCTCCTGGCTCCTCAACTTTATCTCCACTATGTTTTCCCACTACACCGTCTCTTTTCTAACTTCTTCAGAACTTCCTCATTCTTCCAGCATCTAAACACAAGTTTTGCGGCGTTAGAATATTAATACAAGTTATACAATTCATTAGATGTCTGTGTAATTGATGTAATGTGATGTAATTAGCACATTTTGATCTTTCAAAAGATGTCTTCACATAAAATTTTGACGATGTTCTCTGTTAAACCCTTTCGAATTATACTTATTCAACTCTATGAAATTATACATTTATCTCCCATTCAACGCCCTTCAAATTCGACAGTTAATCACACATTCCATGTTTTCTTTGAAATAATTTAAAGTCTGTTTCGTCGCATTGTCTATTCTCATTTGAGGAATTTCTCAAGTGGGACGACCAGGACCGGAATGGTCAATGGGAAATTGTTGGATTCAAGTATTATTTTAAAATCGGATGAGTTTAACCGCTTCGAGGGTAGTTAGTTGAGGAAATTTTGGATTTACTTTTCAAGTGCTCTCTCTCAATTCCGCTATTCTTGTAGTTCAAATACATTGAAGAGTTTTGAATATGAAAATTTCTATTTAAAATTAGAATTGGAATTCTATTATATCCACTAAATCAATCGACAATTATATCATAGGAATAATTCACAATATGGTGTTTCATTATTAGGCGATATCGAAACCAGTGGCGGCTCCTGGTTGATTTTATAGGGGGGTCATAGGTGATGTGACTGAAATCTTAATATACGGAAAGCCACTTACTAAAAGTCTGCACTAGAAGTTGTTGAAATCGTTAAAAAAAAGGTAGAACGTGACGCGGGACACACGGTAGGAGCTTTCTTTAGTTCCTTTTAAGCAAAAATTATGTAATACATCTGACGTTATAGATAAACAATTTGCATATTCCTCGGTGGTCGAGTAGTAAGCAAACCAGACTCTCACGCGGTAGACCCGGGTTCGATTCCCCGTTAAGAAGTTTTTTTTTATTGTTAATTTTATTTTTAAATAATTATTCTGCTTGATATTAATAACGGAAACAGGTAGACGTTTGAAATATTTAGCAGAATATTAATTATTATAGATAATTGTACGGTACCCTTCATGAGGGAGTCTGACTGGCAACATCTACTTATAACAGCTTATAACAACAGATATATTTAAAAAGGGAAACCGTAGCTTTATACAAATTGGACATTCAAGAACTGTACGTTTACCACAAAAAAATTAGTGGAAACATAAAATTGAATTGTTGAATTTTCAATTTGAAGTTATATTACAGTTTATAGAAATTTTTATTTTCTAAATTTTTTCTTAAGTGGGTCGTAGAAAAAATATGCTGTTCGATTCGTGTAGATTGTCCATATCGCACTTGAACAAACTTCGTCGTCGTGCGATATGGCCATCATATCCACACTAGTTACACAAACTACTATTTCTATCAAAATATGCCCTTTTACATTTAAAAACAACCTGCCAAATGTCAAATCAATTTATCTATCCATTTTAAAGTTATCGAATTAAAACATTCAAGTTTTCAAAATTTCAACACCCTGTTTTTCGAAAAGTAAATGTGCTAGACCCCTTAATCCTCATATCATTTTGTCCAATTTTACGAGGGGAATCTACATGCAAACGTTGTAATTACACTTAACGTTCGAGATGCTTATACCTACCATTGTTTGCGCGATCGTATTGAAATAAATTCCGAATAAAATAATGTAAATTTCTTCGAAATGAACGAAATGTCAAAAGTGACATTTATACTTCTCGATTAGTTTGAAATATATTTTGCCTTTTTGTTAAATTGTTTTTATGCTATTTATTACTTTTCGACGTCTGAACGGTAAGTAAATCACTTACTGACGTGTTAAACTTAGAAACCAGTAAACACAACCTACCGTCCTGACAACCGATACTGTAAATAAACAAAAAAGATCAATCGCGCAAAAAAAATTATGGGAATACTAGTAAAAATTTATCCGAATAAATTCAAGTAGATCACCAGCACTGCGAATACCAGCTTTGCGTAGAATTTTAACATAGCTTCGGTGGGTCAGTGGTAGAATGCTCGCCTTTCACGCGGACGGCAGGGGAACGATTCCCGGCCGAAGCATATTATGAATCGCTGCTTCGTAAACGAGAGACTTAGGAGAAAGCACTCGCACGCAAGCAAGGCACATAACGAAGCAACGTAACATAACGTAATGTCGCGACCCCCGGTCGATCAAACATAACCTGACGTAAAGAACTAAAGTTCCAAAAGCAAATCTTAGATAATCCGAAAGCTACCCAAACAGCACTGCATCTTGTCTTAAAAATAACTCCTTTGCATAAAATCCTGAAGGAGCTGGCTGCATTTTCGTATGTGATTAAGATACATCAACAATTACATTCTCGGGATTATCGCAGTAGAGTGAAAAATTGCGCCAGAATGTATTCGTTACAGAATGAAATTTTTTTAAAAATGTACAAAGTACAAAGTACATTTTCATTTGACGAGCCATGTAAATCGTCGCGAAAATCGATTTCTGGGCTTTGCCAGACCAGATGAGAGAAGTTCCTTCACATAGTGCAAAAGTGAGTGTCTGGTATGCTGTTTCGGGGAAGGGAATAATTGGTCCATGAATTATCGAAGGAAATGATCTAAGTCACACCTAATCAACAGAGGTACATACAAATTTTAACACGGTTTATTCATGATCTATTCCCTTAATTCGCCATACTGCTACCGCGCAGTTTCTTCAGGAACATTTTTCAAGCAAATTCACAAACCATCGATTAATTAAAAAATGATATCGTTAGAGCCTTCTTCGCGGACCTGAGGCTACACTTATTCCATAACATGAAGAGGAAGGAACTTGGATCATGGACCAATCTGGTCCAATCTACTTCAAATTTTACATTCTTCAACCGAATTGACAAACCCATATTCGCCTAACGGGGCTGGTACGATATGGGGTGATGCTTTTTACTTAAATTATATTTCATTTTGACACGTTTGGAAACTCAATTCGTTTTTAATAAAAAAAACTAACCTAAAAGCTTGGTGCAATGCACATTCTAATAAATTTGATCAATAAATGCTCAACTTTTTAATGAAGAAGTTTTAGTTACAATATTTATCAACTTTTTTCTCATATTATTATTAAAAAAGTTCTGTTGTTCGAGATATAATTTTTGGTATGATATTTGGAATATTTTCAAAGTATAAAAAAGTTTTGTTTGCCTTATCCCAACTTTTCCCTTTTTTTTAGATTCTAAATTTTTTTCTAATGTTGGTATAAAAATTGAGGAAAGAATGCTGGTCCTTTTTCTACTCGAGTTTAAGTGCACAGCCCGTTCTCAAGATATTAAACAGATTATCGTTCGTGTGGGTTTCCCTGGTTTTATGTGTGTTTATTTCCAGTGTTTTCGTGTTTTTGTTTTAATTGATTATTGTATTCGGGCTGGTATCAATTTCAATAGCTCCATATTTACTTTTTGTCTATTGTTCTGCTGCTCAGTTGGTTCGCGAGATAACTCTGTCTCGGCAAGTGACAATACTGTTGAATTCCGTGTTTTTATTTTTAAATTATATAAAAAACTCAAGCAATATTATTGTCATTCAATCATTTGAAAAAAGCTTGCTTGCTTCTGTAGTGTGAACACTAAAAAGAACAATCAAAATAAATTCATCTTTCGATGTTACTCAAATTTTGAAATAACCTAAAGTAAGTATAAGAAATTAATGAAACATTGAACTAGCAATGACATTTACTTCATTAAAAAACAACGTTTTCAAAGGAAACGTCTTTCATGTAAACGTATAAAGAAGCCGAGAACTGTGCTTTCAGGAATAACCGACAAAAGAAAAAAAACCCTGGAAACTGTCAGTTTAATTTATGATCTTTATTGTGAAAAAATTTCTTTACTATTGAAATATCAACTTTTCCTTATCTGACATCAAAGGCGGAATGTTTATTGTTTTATACGGTGTCGCTAGTAAAACACTTTCTTCATGCTCTTAAGGTTATACGAGAGCTACAAGACGAACAAAAAATGCGGAGACTTAAAGGCTCCTTGATGAACTCCTTTTATTCTTTTTTTTTCTCTCCGTGCCGAGATGGAAAACTTATGTTTGAATGGGTCCTTAACCAGTACCCAGACAGAGTTGAACTCATACCCACGAGAATGCCTACCAACCAAACCCACCCCAAACTCGTCGTTCCTCCCGCCTTGAAATCACACAGCGATCCCTCACACACTCTCCGTCATCTTCTTCCTTCTATCACTCTACACTTCCGTGCCATACAGCATACTCTACCGTACTACCAATTACCCTCCTTTTCCACTCTCCCGGTCTTTTCACATTACCCATGAATCTTCCCATCCATGCTGCCCTTACTCTTGCATTATGTGCAACCTTCAACATATGGGTTTTGAAGGATATTTGGCTGTCCAAGCAAACCCCTAGATACTTCACCGCTTTCTCCATCCGAATTTTCCTTCCCTTCACCATCATCCCAACTTACCTTGCATTGCTACGCCCCTTCACCAGTAGCCCCACCGTCCTATCCTCAGCCACTTCCAGTCCACACCGCTCTTTCTTCTCCACAATCTTCCTAAACATCTTCTCCGCTTTTCTTTCTATCTCCACCTCTCCCTTTGCCGTACGTACATACCAGACAGACATCGTCCGCATGATAAACTCCTTGGCTTTCCTCATTCTTGGCACATTGTTTTAAGACTGCTTCTTTGTCCAATTTTTACAGTTTGTTTTTTGCCGCGCTTCCGCTATATCACGAAAAGGCTCTGGGCCAATGAGAGCACAACGTGCCCCTTTTCAGGATAGTGAGTCTGCCTCTTCATTGCCCTTGTGATCTTAGTGGCCTGGTACTCAGGATAAAAACAATCTCTAATGAATGCCCAGATCTTGTAGTGTCTCCAAGCAATCTTTTTGAATTCATTACTATGAAATTGATTGCTTTTATGGCCGCTTGGCTGTTGGAGTGGATGGAAGTAGTCTTTTCCTCAAACTTTTTCTTTACTAGCTATCTGCACAGTGTTGTATTGATGTTGTACAAAACGCTAAAGAAAGTGCATACATATTTATACCTTAGATATAATGTTCTACAAATTCCTATGGATTTTTATATAATTCATTCCATTCTATTGTGTATTCATTATCCACAAAATTTCCTGTTAAGTCTCACTACTAGTGATATTCTAACGAATCCTGTACGACACTTGAATATTTCAGGCAATTCATCTCGACTAACATACTTTGAAACCATAATTTTTTCCAACACCACTTTCCGCATTTAAAGGGGAGGAAAGTTGTAATGTTGACATTTCAATACTTCAAGGGCAATATTAATTTTCGTGCCCACACTTTCCCAAAGTCATAAGACTACCTCTCGCTTCAAGAAGCAGGGTAATCCTCTAGAATCGAATCCAGTTTAGAAGTTTTCGTCACGTAATTTATCCCTTTCTATATAGGGAGTCAGAAAAGCAGGTCTTTATTAAAATCGTTATGTAAGTAGCGACGAAAGATAGAAAGTTCCGAACGAGCAAATATAGTTAGGTACAGCTGAATTTTAGAACAGAAATATGCAACCACATAGATTTGAAAAAATTCGTATTATCTGAGCGATATCTTCTGTATGTTCCTTGTGGCAGAGCTTATTCTTTTTTTCATTTTTTTGGAATATAACCACAATACTATGATTTTATATTTTTATTACGACGTTTTGGTAGCGTTCCAGCTACCGTTGTAGAGATGAATCAGTTTTGAAAAAAAATTTCGGTCCCTAACTGACACAACGAAAAATTTTGACAACTGAACATTCTTTTTATGAATGGCATATATATGCTATGCTATATGCTAATGAAAAGTAATGAAAAGAGAGTTGTAGTTTTTTTTAAATCTATTATTTTTCAAATTTTTTTAACCTATTTTGAATATGGAATACGAAAGACTATTATATCATCAACATTTGTGTGCAATTTGAACGCGAGACATCGTTATATGGCATCACAGTAATAAAAATGTTGTTTTTTTTTTGAAAATTCCTATCTTTCAAATTTTTCGACCCTCGTATTGTTTGTCAGCGAATTTTGGATATAAAATACGGAAGACTATTATATTATCAACCTTTGTATACAATTTGAACGCGAGACATCGTTATATGGCATCACAGTAATAAAAAGTATGTTGAGGTTTTTTTTTGAAAATCCTTATTTTTTTATTTTTTCGTCCCTCGTATCGTTTGTCAGCGAATTTAGTATATTGAATACGAAAAACTATTATATTATCAACCTTTGTATGCAATTTTAACGCGAGACATTGTTATTTGGCATCACAGTAATAAGAAGAATGTTGTGCTTTTTTTCGGAAAATTCTCATTTTTCAATTTTTTCTACCCTCGTATCGTTTGTCAGCGAATTTTGAATATGGAATACCACCTTTGTATTCAATTTCAAAGCGAGACATCATTATTTGACATACAGTAATGAAAAGAATGTTGTGGTTTTTTTCTTTGAAATTCTTATTTTTCAATTTTTTCGACCCTCGTATCGTTTGTCAGCGAATTTTGAATATGGAATACGAAACACTATTATATTATCAACCTTTGTATGCAATTTGAACGCCAGACATCGTTATATGGCATCACAGTAATAAAAAGTATGTTGAGGTTTTTTTTTGAAAATTCTCATTTTTCAATTTTTTCGACCCTCCTATCGTTTTTCAGCGAATTTTGAATATGGAATACGGAAGACTATTTTATGATTACTCTTTGTATGCAATTTGAACCACTTACAATTGTTTCCAAGGCTAACCTTACCAAAGATGGGTTTCAATTGAACAACCTACGTATGCAATTTGAACGCGAGACATCGTTATATAGCATTACAGTAATAAAAAAAATGTTTCAGGTTTTTTTTTGAAAATTAATATTTTTCCGATCTATAAAAAGCTCCCCAGGTGATTTACAAAATTCCAAAGCACAGTACAATTTTATTTCCATGTTATTTCAAACCAAAATAGAAGTTATCAATGCGACACCTCTTAATATAAATATAAAGAGAGTGAACTATAATAGTATTTTTTTTCCGATATGTCCAGCAATATTTTGAGTGGCAACATAATTAGTTGTTTTTGATAAAAATACAAAATGAAAGAAGTATAAAAAGAGCAACAAATACCAAAGCTGTAAAATGAAGTTTATCTAAGAGTCACCGTTCTCGAAAATATGTCTTTTCAGTAAATTGCTGATTAAATTCCTAAAATTTAATATTGAGAAAAGCTGTGCATTCAGCGAAGTTATTCCGTCACTATAGTCATATCGGAAAGAACTTTAATTAACTTTTTTTTTTCAAAATTCTAGACGTCGGATTTTGTTTAGCTACCGAAACTCGTGCGGAATTCACAAATTGAAAATGAGTGCGCTGAGCGGAAAAGCGTAATTTTGTTGGTCATTTTAAATCGGTGTGATTTTCGATGAAACAAAAATGTTGTTGATGGTAATAAAGTGTACTTTTAATTCGATACGATGTCATCCGCAAACGCGCATTCTCCTACTTTTATTCTTTGCATATTGTGGTATCCGACATATAGTTTTTTGGTGTTTTGGCTACACTCTTGAATGATATGATCCATAAATATAATAAATAGTGTTGGGCTCAACCCACCTCCTTGTCTCAGTCCGTCATACGTTATAAATGTATCTGATCTCATATTTTTACTAATCACATAATTGTTCGTTCTTTTATAAGCCAGTTTATACAATATCGAAAATATCATTTTATAAGACTTTTATATCTATTGTATAAGAGTTCTATAATATACTATATAACTAACAGCTACAACGTTATAAAATAGTTACTTAAGCTTGTCTTATTGAAGCTGTATAATGTTGTATAATAAATATTGTATAGCATTCAAATGCATTGCATTATAAAACACTTCCTAGTTGTATAGTGCCTAAATATTTTCCGTTATAAAACAGTTATCGTATACCGTTCCATTTGACAATAAAATATTGTTTAAGGCATTTCTTTGGGATAAAATTGTTGCTTTATAAATCCCCATGATTTAATAAGCAATTCTTGTACCGCTTTCGCCGCCATTATGAGCAATTGAGTTGAAAACATGAAACTATATTGAAAAATGTGACTTTATCATTATTTAGAGAATTATATTGTGAAAGAATATCCATATGGAGTGATAAACTATCAAAGTCATAAAAAGAAGTATTTTCTTGTCAAATATATACCTATAATCTATCAGTAAAATTTGCGGCGCATCAAAATTTGTGCTATCAAACCATCCAAATGAAATTATAATTTTTACCATTGATGTCCGCCCAAGCAGCCCAAGTCGTTTTGATGTCTCCATTTCTTACAAATGAAATGTATGATGCACGTTCAAGTTGAAATATTGCATTATACAACCATTTTGTAAGACCTTCATAGTGCCACTTCAATCCCATTTTATAGATGTGACTACATGACACACTATTAAATCATTTTATAGTAGCTGTATAAGGATCATATAATTTTTTTGTGGACCGTTTTAAGCATTTAAGTACCCTATAAGACATATCTTGTAGCTGTTTATACAAACTTTATAGAATTTAAATTGCTACTTGGGTATAGAGTATATGGAGTAACTAAAATGGTTCAAAAAGGTAGTCAAACTAAAAGAAGGGATGTTAAAACTATACAAAGTATCTGAAAAAACCACAACACATAATTCGAACCCCAAATAAATCAAAATTTCGCAAGTGAAACAAGCCTTTCGACAGCTAAACAGTATTCGAGTTGAATTGGTGAAATTTTTTCGAGTTCGAATTCAATTTCACACATGAATTAAGTTCAAAACTTGGATTGATCTAAATCAATTGAAATATGGGAAATTTCACTAGTAGAATATTTCAAAACCATCCCCCTGGTATGAAATTAACAAGTTTCGGTTGTTTCAATAGGCGTTGAAAACCGCATTTCCAATAAAAAACTAATTGAATCCATTAAATATAATTATCGGGGCTAGTACTAGAGTGCCACCAAGATTTAGCAAACGCCTCGGCAGATAACAATATTATCCTGAGGTGGGTTAAAGGCGACAGGAGTAAAGGTAATCGCATTGCCGATTCTTTATTCAGGGAAACGGCTGGAGTAAAAATCTTAGGACCCAGTGACACCTACGTTCTAACGACATCGACATGCTCAATCTCTTTTAGGAGATGGGATGAAATCAAAGGAAGCAGTCTTTCCAGGATCACCCTGAGCGACCCAAGGAAGCTGGCGCGGAAGGAGTATTTGGCGATGACCAGGAAAAACCTACGTTTAACAGTAGGATTTCTGACT
>CAJUYG010000346.1:251735-293996 GCA_910591675.1 Galerucella calmariensis | reverse complement strand
TATTGAAAAGGATGGTTCGACAATGTTTTATATATCTTGCAGAAGCATTACCAAGTCCTCATATGAGAGAATAAAAATATAACAGACCATGAAGTTGGAAATGTTTTCGAGGAAGAACGTAAAAAATGCGATATCCCCATTAGGAACATTCCTTGGAATTTTTTAATGTAGAATTATCCGATTTTCTGCTTAGACAGATGTTAGACAGCTGATTATATACAGTTTACTGCGCTTTTCACCTCAAAGCTTTTTGTTCCTACTATAGTTGTGCAGAAAATATTGAACTTCAACTAGTATTTATAAAGTTTCCGGAAAAGTTTCAGGTAAGACGCCAATTCATGTAGTTGAAAATCTCGAATAATGAATTTCTAACGGAAAACATAGCTAGTATAATTTTGATCCGAAACTTTTAGAAAATATAAGTAGTTTGAAGTGTTTTACTATTAGTTACAGTGTTTACTGTTTAAATAAATAAGTACTTGAATTTACACAGGAAAAAAGTGAACAGTTTTACAAAAAAGGCTTAGAAATGCAAGAACGTTTTTGCCAAAGCGATTTATCTACATTTTAACCAAATGGCATAGCCGTGTTTATATAGAATGTCATTAATCATTGGTTAAAAAAAGGGTTTTTATTCAATTTCATTGAAAGCTGCGTAGGTTATGTGGAACAGCAATAATTTAAATCACAATTTCAATTCAATTATTGAATATGGAATTCACAAAGGTTTTTTTTATGAATATATATTGTATATCTAAAACTTTGCATTTAAATTATCTTTTTCATTTCATCCAACATGAATTTTGATTTTAAGAAAATCAAATCAGACAACTATAGAAGTTTCTATCTGGAATTTCATCATTCACTTAATTTCTTGAATAACATCTACCTAGAAGTAGATGGCGAGTTTACCTTCAATAAAATTGTCATTCTGATAAAAATAAGCAGTCTACTATATGAAGATGATGTTGGACCAAAGAAATAGAGTGGAAAAATAGATGCAGAAATAACAAACAGAGCAAATAAATCAACAAAAATATACCACTCTCTAAATGAAACAATTCTTGGACATATATACCTACTTGGAAGTGAAAATGAAAATTCATAATATGATAACAATACTATATGCAAGTGAAAATTGGACTGTGCGAAAAAAGGATGGAACTAGAATAAACGCCATAGAAACGATACACCTAAGAAGAATTGCAGGGAATGGAATCCATATCCGACACCTGAAAGGGCAGAAGGAACAAGAAAAGAAGAAGAAGAATATTTTCATAGCCAATTTAAATATAATGGACTCTGGAGTCGGTAATTTTTTAAATTAATGATACAACACAAAAAAAATTCAAATACTTCAAAAACCAAGTAGTATATTCAACCGTGAACATTGGAAGGGGGAATGAAGGCCAAAAGATCTTTATACTCTCAGATAGTCAGGCAGCGCTATTAAAACTCCAAACCCTGGCAAACCATAACAGGGTAACTAAAAAGTGGCTATTTTGGGTGATGGAACAGCAAGCAAAGGACAGCTAGTGTCTGCATCAACTGGTCCTGAACCAGTATTTGGAATATCAAAAATGGCTGAACTTGGTGGATGGGCTCATTTTTGTGATCTTTCAACACCATAAGCTGGTTTTGTTTGAAAGACTTACTGAAGAAACTGAATAAGTAGTAGAGAGATACAGAACGGAAAAATCAATTTTTGCTCACCGTTTAAAAGTTAAATGGTGAGTAAGACATTCAAACGCACTCTGTATAATTTGCCTTACGAAAAAAATGCTTCCGTCGATCTATTTTTTTATGAATACCGAAAAGTGGTCATTTCCACCACATCTGTCTATGATTAGATTGGAAAGGTCGAGTTACGACCTAACCGTACTTACTTTTTTCCTAGATTTTTTGCTCGGGCAATTCTCTTTAACGCTCTTTTTCCTTTATTGCTATTAAATTGAAAGTCCAAAAACAGGTCATAAGAGACCGTTCTCTTTGCTCTTATAATTGGAGAAAGAGGGGAAAGAAAAAGATTGGTCTAATTATAGGGACATTTTCTACGAATGAGATGTTGGTTTCTTGCCCTTGAAAATCCTATTAAATCAATGGTGACGGAAAGATTTTGAACGTTTGAAGTTAATCTGCATTTGATTTTAAATTGGAGAAGTATATCAACGCTTTCTATCCGATGAAGAATTAAATAGAACATAGAGATTATATGAAAAATTAGTAAGCCCGTCACAAATAATGTGCTGGTTTGCTTACGTCACTAACAGACAAATTTAAGTCAGTTCACACAAAACTATCCCACGTTTAAATGACACTAAAGGCGTTCGTAACAAAGATAAATAAAGGTTGGAGTTTGTGACATTTGGTTGGCTGTTCATCCCTCTAGGCAGCCATACTTAACTAATTTAGAGCCCTCTAGCAACGGCCTGCACTCGTGGGTGAAGTCACAACAACCCGAGGTAATGCTCGCAGGTATTAACAATTGAAATACTGCAAGCGCCAAACGTGATGTCGAGCCCGCCCACATGCGCGCAAACTCATTTTCAAAGTCACCTCCCACTACAGCTCTTGCAAGACATATTTATAAATGCTCTGTACAAAGGCGTATCATTAGTTGTCCTCTCATTCTGTTGGCGTTTGGCATTGTCTGAATAATTTCTGTGGTATAGGTACGACATTAACCGGCAAGGTGCTTATCGTAATTCAATAGTAATTTAGTTGGGAGAGTCCATGCCTGCGCGACGTTTGGCGCTTTTTTTTTTTTTTTTTTTTTTTTTTTTTCGACTTGGTCCTTCACCAGTACCCAGACAGTGTTGGACTCCTCCCCAACGGAGATGCCTACCAACCAAACCCACCTCAAACTCGCCGTTACTCCCGCCTTGGAATCACTACCCTAGCATACGTCAAGACGGGCGGCGGTCCCTCACACACTCTCCATCATCTTCTTTCCACTATCACTCCTACCTCTCTCATGCCATAGCGAGTCCTTCTCTTCCCCTAATCATGCTCTCTACCACGCCACTTATCTCCATCCATTCCTCCTCGCCCCTCAACATAATCTCCACCATATTTTCCCAATACACCGCCCTCCCAGTTTGTTTTCTAGCTTCTTCAAAACTTCCTCATTCTTCCAACATCTAAACACATGTCCCACATCATCCTCCACTTCACATCTCTCGCACACTCCAGTTTCTCTTTTCCCAATCTTGTGGAGGTAACCCACTCTTGACCCATGCCCTGTGAGCACCTGCGTCAAGAAGTAGTTCACCTCTCCAAATTTCCGGTGCACCCAATTTCTCCTGCTCCCAATCGCTCCTTTCAGCGCGCCCTCATACTCATCCCACCTTCTCTCCATTTCCTCATCCATCCATTCCTGTACTTCCTCTCTGCTCGCACCCCCCAGCGTTTATGTCTAGCTCTAGCCATCAAATCCAATGGATAGGACCGTGGCAGCACTGCTGCTGCCAGTCCACCCACTGTCCTGTGCGCCTGACCTAACCACCCTCAGAAGTATTCCTCTCTGCACCCGCAGGAGTGGTCTAACCCTCGCATTCACCCCTGCTTTCTCACCCCACACTTCCGCGCCATACAGCATACTCTGCTCTACCGTCCTACCAATTATCTTCCTCTTCCATTCTCCCGGTCCTTTCACATTACCCATTAATCTTCCCTCTTGGCGCTTGCAGCATATCAGTTTCGTATGTTCTAAGACTCCAAAGGTTTGAACAAAAATACTGGTGATTTTTTTATTGAATTATTAGTGAAGGCTACTGATATATTATCTACCACTATATAAAAGTTTCCATCAGTGATCTAAATGATGTGATCCAGTGTGGGCCACACTTCATATGAATATTTAAATCCTTATATTTTGAAAATAAACCTTTTTTTCTTCTCGTATAATATATTTCAAGTTCCTTCGGCTATTCATTGAGAATTAGCATAATAAATTGCGAAGTAGAGACCTGGAAGATTTAAATCTCATTCCTGAATTTATAATAATGGACAACATTGTTAAATTTGTTTTGTTAATTATTCAAGATGATCTATACGAATATTTCATAATTGTTCCATTCAGTCCGGATAACAGGTAATTAATTTCAAAAACGGATAACGTTTCATCAATTTCAATAAATCAAGATTATGAAGTTATGGATACATCGGCCAACAGTAAAATTAATATAAGGGAATCCTTACTGGAAAAATGTATTGAAAATGTATTCAAAAGCATCTCATGGAGCTGGAGATTGAGCAGTATATTTAACGTGTTTGAGAGTTAGGTGTGAATGGAAATATGAAATCATTGTTTGTGAAACTTTTTGACATATTCAAATTTATAATATATAAAAAACCCAGTAGACGCTTCCAATTCTCACCACAACACAACTGTCAATGGTCAATGGCATTTTCAATTTCGTCTCAATAGCGATTCTCTTCTTAGGTATCAACTGCCTTACAAGCATAGTGTAGTCTTTAGAGTAATAGATAAGAGAGGTTTTAAATCATAATATGGAAAGAAATGGAACAAAGTTTGTGCGCAGCCAGCTGCGCATGGTGCTTTACAGCAACTAACCGAACTAACAAACCCCTCCTCCCTCTACACAAATCTTCATTTTTAGTATTATTTTAATTTGAGGTTAGTCATTGTCATTTTTAAATTTATTTTTATCAAATTCACTCATTGGCCTTTCTGGAATTGATTATCTTTATCATTGGTAAATACTATTATCACAACAGTTATCATCACTTATTATAGGTAAGTTGAAAATTTTTTTTACCCTAAACGCTTGAACATGGCGACTAGCGTTTGAGGTTGGGTTTTCGTAAAATAATGGTAATGTAGACAGGAACAAAGGATTACCAAAAATGTGTGATCCAAACCAAAATAATATGTGTGTACCCGATATATATTGATGTAATTTAGGATGTAATTGTAGGTACCTAGTACTCATGTGAAAAAAAGTGCTTTAATACTTTGAACACTGTATTTGTGTGCTTGCTCAGAAATATTGGTGTGTGCTTCAAGATGCCAAATTGTTCAAAGGGGTGCGTTAATTGGATAACTAGAAAATTATACATATAAGAAGTTTTAAGTTTCCTGATCTAGATATTTAGCAAACTCATGAATGGTTTGAAACAATGAACCTTACTTATTAAAAATTGCAGCTGAATGATTTAGCACAACAATGTTATTTCTTAGTATTTAAAGACTTGAATTGAAAGACTGAAAAACAAATATTGAAGTGCAAAATCATCCAATTGCAAATATTGTACAATATTACGCGTATACTGAAAGCTTGCAAATTCAAAAAGCGCGCGTCTTGAATGCTAGTTCATACCGGTAGCCAAATTAGGCGCTAGTGGTAACTTAGTGCCACAAAACTCTACATGTTTAGCATCTCTCTTATTTATTACTCTATGGTGCAGTCTCTCTATGCTTACAACCAAGGTCCGTTACCGAATTCAGAAACGAGCTTACACGGCGCCACCACTTTTCATAGTCGCAATTGCATCTTGAAGCTTCGAGTTTGCACTGGGCTAGCGAAAGATAATCGAAAACTTTATTAGTAAAAGTCACAGCAAACAGCTGTCAAAAAGTATAAGCGGTTTGTTCGCATTTCCCAAAAGAATGCAAGATTACATACATTCAAATTCTGTTTATAAACATTCAACGGTACAGAAATACACACACAAAGCAGTTTATATCTTCTCTTCCCAGTTTTTTCACGTGAAAACATTCGTGGGACACCTAATATGTGTAGATTCAATTATTTTAAAATTTCACTTAAGTGTAGAAACGTGAAAATTTAATTGCCTCTCCATTCACGGAAACAACTTCAAATCCAAAGATCCATTCAGATGATAAAAGTTCCTGTAGTAAATCCCTAACGCTGGGTACAAATCGATGGAAGTGTAATTCGGCACTCTCAAATCAGATGAATATAGATT
This sequence comes from Galerucella calmariensis, assembly GCA_910591675.1. Classification (NCBI taxonomy): domain Eukaryota; kingdom Metazoa; phylum Arthropoda; class Insecta; order Coleoptera; family Chrysomelidae; genus Galerucella; species Galerucella calmariensis. The sequence continues at coordinate 288,044 of CAJUYG010000346.1, read as the reverse complement.
GCTGGAAATAACCAAGTTACGATTCTATGCAGTGATTCAAAGATATGCATAGATCCGAGTACGTGAGGAAGAATCCTAATAAAGTTGACGTTATATTTTATTTTTTATTAAAAAAGAAAACTGCAAGTGGGAAGCTGTTTGAAGTTACAGTGAAAAGAGTGGATTTAAGAAGAATTTCTAGTATATTATATTTTTCCCTCAATATATAACTCCTATTTCATTTGAATTGCAATTTTTCTGGGCTGTACTGTGGGAAGGGTTGGTTGTCCTCATCAGAATGAACAATTTTCTTCCAAATTCCTTCTTAAACAGGTTATCCCAAACACGCTCTAGTCCTATGGAACCGACAGATATGTTTATCCCTATTTATTCCAATAATGTACATATACAGTGATGGGCAAATGTGTGGAACCAAGTAAATATCTCTAGAATTATTAGAGATATCAAAATGATATTTGGAAGGTGGATACTACAGTAGATTGCCTATTTGTTTTTATATTTTTTAAGTAATGTCGATTTTAAAATTTGCAATGGAACACCCTGTATATTATTTTAGTTTCTGATGAAACATTTTATTACAAATACAAAAATATCGGGTTCGAAATTTTTTATTTATTCAAAATTGTTAAAAAATATGAAAACAAATAGGCATTTTGATGTCTCTAATAATTCCAGAGATATTTAAGTGGTTCCACACATTTGCCCATCACTGTATACTTCCTGAACTAGCCAAATGTTACACCCATGCTCATTCCCTTAAGAGATGGGATGGAATCAAGTCTAGCTAGGATCAACCTGGGCGACCCTGGGAAGCTTGCGCCGAAAAAATATTTGACGATGACCAGGAAAAACCTACGTTTAACAGTAGGATTTCTGACTGGCCACTGTCAACTAAGGAAACACCTCCATACTCCATACTTTGACATTCCCAATGAAAGGTCCAGACCAGAAAACCTTGTTTCAGAGCTCTCCTGCGGTTCAATTGTCTACAATACTTGTTGTGCTACCATATTGTGGTTTTCCTGGGTTGGAAGCTTTTAAAAGCAGTTTGGGAATATGCTAAGATGCTGCCTGATTGTCGAAGAATTAAGCATCTCCAGCTCCTGTCTTTTTCAATCTGTCAGTATACTACACCTCCTCTCCATCCCATTCCAGGTCAACTTATTTTTATGAGGAAATTTGCGATAACATCTGCTATTCTGGAATAACTGTGGATGATTTTATCAATTCCTATAGCATTCCATGTCATATCCAGCTTCCGCCTTGATGAAATCATCTTTTTATGAGAAATATGGGTTAGGTTTATCACCTCAACTCAATTTAAAATATCCATTTCTTCTTAAATTGTAATTTCGTTAAACTTGTTTGAAAAGTATAAGCTGCAGTTAAAAACTTAGTTGATGAACTCAATTCCTTGTTGGGAAATGTGATATAAAAGTTTTTACTTTTTACAACATTTTATGGCATTACACTTTTTTTTTCGGGAGACCTGGACGATTCAGTCTTAAATGAAATTAGTTGATATCCGAAGGTAATTGAAATTCGCTATAGGTAAATTTTGTATACAGGGTGATTCATTAAGAATATCCAATCTCTGAACTGTTGATTCTAGACATCAAAATATGATGATTCTGCTCAACATGCCTTATGCAAATATTGCTAGTTTCCGAGATACGGGGTGCTCAAAGTTTGAATTTAAATTTTGATTTTCGCTATAATTTTTTATGTTTCCACAATTTCTCTTTGAAAATTGGCAATTTTACGTTTTTGGCGTGAGGAATCATAATTTGCACTCTAATTTAACATTGAGGGCGCTAGTTACACTTGTTTGTGTTAATTAAATTAAAGCAAACTTTTTTTGGGCTAAACTTACAACTAAAATAATAAAAAAATATTAAAAATTGTTAAATTCTACAAAAAAAAGTTACTCCCCTTTGATTCGTGTAACTCAATCGGTTATTGAGTTATTCGCTTCTAAAAAGCTCAATAAATTTTGATTTTTTCATAAAAAAATTTATTATTCCTTAAATATGTAACAATAAAAAATTTGTAAAATTTGTAATGGTGGGCATTTTGAGCATTTGCTTTCAAGTTTTTTATTTTTGTTCACAAGTTTAGCCCAAAAAAAGTTAACTTTGATTTAATCAACACAAACAAGTGTAACTAGCGCCCTCTATTAGCAATGTTATATAAGAGTGCAAATTATGATTCCTCATGCCAAAAAACGTGAAATTGCCAATTTTCAAAGAGAAATTGTGAAAACAAAAAATTATTGCGAAAATCAAAATTTTAAATTTATACTTTGAACACCCTGTATCTCGTAAACTGGCAATATTTGCATAAGGCATGTTGAGCAGAATCATCATATTTTGATGTCTAGAATCTACAGTGCAGAGATTGGACATTCTTAATGAATCACCCTGTATAAAAGATATTGATAATGATTTCGATATTATTTTCTGTATGTTCTTTTGTAGTGAAGTCATTATTCTTCTTGTTAATTTTTTGGCAATCAAACCACACTTCTTCCTCACATTTCCTGCCACTGGATGGAAAATGTTTGAATTATTATCAGCTAATTATCAAAAATTAATAAGAAACTTTTGTAAAAATAATACTTTTAGAAAACTTGAAACAAAACCCATTGAGTTATGTAATCCCAATTCGGTGATTAATAATAAGAATTATAACAAGATAAGGTAAAATTGAGCATTTATTCAAATTATCTGTATGTACGATTGCTAATAAGAGGAATGTAGAAATGAATAATGGGATTAACTGTCCTCTACTACCATTAAGATAATATCCCATTTACCACATCCCTGCTTGCATCCTAAGAAGATTGACCCTTAGAAGCCTCTGGAGGTTTGAGCGAGTTAGGGTCTTACCTTTTTACGTGTAACTTCCCCGACACGTCCATATTCGTCCTAATTTAACAATACGGTACACGAACGGGCATTATCTTATTATTTTTAATAATTAACTTTTGTGAAAGCATAATACTATTTGGATGATAGACCTAATATTATTATTTTCCAAGAACTTCTTGGAAGGGGGGGAATATGGCCCCCTAAACCATGGAAAACGGGTTTCTCAATAATATCTGGCTAAATGTGCGAAATAGAAAATTTCTAAAGTTAAAAAATGAAGATCGTCTTATAATCTACAAAAATGGACCCCATCATTTTTTTCGAAAATTTGATAGTTATCGAGATAATGAGATTTAAAAGTCTCCTCATTTCAGCTGCTGCTCTGTCTGTAGGAATTCTGCTTTTTATGCATTAACTTGTAAGCGGGCGGACGAATTGTTCCATGCTGACCGCTTTTTTAAATATTTTTGTCAAGTACGGATGAACTGCAAGTCACATGGAATGATAGCTACGGGTCTTCCCATTGCAATGAACCTTGAATCATTTAGAAATGTCAATTTTTTGTCGAGTTATGTAATAATTCGTCCGCCTGCTTACAAGTTAATGCATAGACAGCAGAATCCCCACAGGCAGAACAGCAGCTGAAATGTCTCATTATCTTGATAACTATCGAATTTTCGAAAAGAATTATAGGGACCATTTCTGTATAAAATAAGACGATCTTTATTATTTATCTGAAGAAAAATGCTCTAACTCGCATATTTATCCCGATATTAGCGAGAAACCCGTTTTCCAGGATTTAGAGGGCCGTTTCCCCTCATTCAGTAAACTCAATCCCTTCATTTACTGGACCAAAATAAGAGAAGCTTCTTGCTCAGTTTGAAAATATAACTAAAAAATAAATATACGTTTAATCAAGTCCGCTATCAGTTGGCTGTAGTATAGCTTCTATTCCGGGTCTTGATTTATGTTTTATGTTTGCCTCAACAATGTACGTCATGAATTTGAAAAATATCTCGAGGCAAGATAGTCAGCCCGAAATTATCGGGTTTTTTAAGAGATGCCATGCCGATCCGGGCGCTTTAGAAAAATTTCGTTGTCGACGTTAGTATGAAGATACAAAAGGAATTTTGATAATATGTAATATTTATTGGAGTTCCCAAAGTTTATTTAAAAAAGTTGATATATTTATGAACGTATATGCGCATATTCTGTTGTAGTAGAAAGACCTTTTTTCATTTTATCGTGTTATTTTAAACAATGTTTTCGTTTTTCTGTAGCGTCAGAGAAAAATATACCAATAATTATCGTTATTGGGTTTAATGAGTCAGAATACCTGATATAAAAGTAACTCTTTGACTATCTGTATCTGTAGAGTGGGGAGGGAGAGTGTAGGCTCACAGCACTGAGGCCACATGTGATCCATTGTACATCCTCCCGAGGAGTTGTCCTCCTGGGTCATCGTCCATCCTGTCCTTCTCAGGGAGGTGGACAGGTCACTAGTCCTTTATATCGGCAGGTGTAGGCCAAGACTCACCGAACACACACTCTCTTATCGACGATAACTCCGGACACTCGCATAAGACATGCCTGACAGTTTCATCTTCCTGTTCACACATCCTGCATAGAGGTGTGTCCACTAGCACCATAGTATGAAGGCGTTTCCTTAGTTGACAGTAGCCAGTCAAAAATCCTACTGCTAGACGTAGGTTTTTCCTGGTCATCGTCAAATATTTCTTCGGCGCCAGCTTCCCAGGGTCGCCCAGGTTGATCCTAGCAAGACTGCATCCTTTGATTTCATCCCATCTCTTAAGGGATTGAGCATGGGTGTAACGTTCAACCAGTTTCGCAAATGTCGTTAGGCCGTAGGTGTCACCGGGTCCTAAAATTTTTAGTCCAGCCTCTCCCCTGGATGAGAAATCGGCAATGCGATTAGCTTTACTCCTGTCGTACCCTTTAACCCACCTCAGGATAATATTGTTATCTGCCGAGGCGTTAGCCAAATCTTGGTGGCACTTTAGTACTAGCCTCGATATAACACGTTGACAGTTCAAGGCTAATAGGGATTGTCTACTGTCAGTGCAGATTGTTATGTTTTTGCCAGAGATTCCTTTTCTGGTTAGTTCTTTTGCGGCAATTGAGATACCAGCCAGTTCTGTTTGAACCACTCTGGTATTGTTTCCCATTCCCCACTTAATTCTTAGGCTTAGTGCTCTGGAGTAAACTTTGACTTTGACTAAAAGAAGGTAATATTAATTGACTTTGAGAATCAACATTTACATAAGAGAAGCAGAGTGGTTCCTCTATCTCTCACTCCCTTCTCTTTTTCCTCTTACTACCTCTCTCCATTTCCCCATGCCCTTCTCTCTATCTTCCCATTTCTTCCCCCTTGCTTCCACAGTTTCCCACTTTTCTTCTCACTTTCTTTCTCAACTCTCCTCTCTCAAACTCCAGCTCCCCTTCCTCTCTGAATATCTCTTATTTCTCTTGCTCCCTATTTTCGTTGTATCTTTACCTCTTTTAAAGCTTCTTTTCTCTTTCTTTTTCTTCCTTCCTTTACTCTTATTTACAACTTTTTATACATGAAATGACCCCAAGCTAGAAAGCAATTTGCATCAGTAGTCTTTTTTCCAAACAACTGTATCCAAAAATTTCAATATTTCCTCAGAACTCAGAAGTTTCAGTTTACTTCTGCTCTCTGAAGGAGACAGTTTGTTCAGCGAAACGTCCCAACCTAGTGGAAAATAAGTCGGTAATGTAGAAAATTGTAGTTCATTATCTTCCAACCATTATCCTAAAACGTTCCAGTTCACGATGGATACATTGTTAGCGTAGTTACGTAAACTTCAAATGTAGGAGAAATCGGAGCATTATGGGGTATTTATCATCATAGTTTCATTGCTACATTTGTTAAAATTCGATGAAGTATAATGAATAAGAATTTTCTTTATTTAAAAATATTTTTCGGGACAACACAAGCCGGCAAAATAGCACGTTCGTTTCACCGGCAACTGGAAATCGATAGCAACTAGTGATGGACATAATTCGAGTTAAAAATGAATCGAATTCTTTTAGGGAATGATGGGGAAAAAAAGACACTTCCATGTGATCGGTGTTTCGGTGTTTTCTTACTTTTTATCGACCAATTAAGCAGTAAAAAGTAAAAAAGCTGATGTGCTTGCGTCTTATTCGATTGATGACGGCCTTGCGTTGCGTGATTCTGCTGTTATGAGTAAGTGAGTTATTATTGAAATAATACAAATCTGCCCATCACTTATAGCCACGTCAATATCAGGCCATCCTACAGTCAGGTTAAGCAGTTGTTATGGCGCAATTCTTTTGTACCCCTTCAATGCCCCGGTCTTCCCTATGTTCGGTTGCACTAACGAACTTTCCTGAAAACGCGTTCCTTGTTTCTGGAGTTTATGGAATGTAAAATTCGGGAAAAAAGGAACAACTACAAAACTTACTGGTGAGACGGTTCAAGAGTTGTTTCATAATGTGTTGCAGTGAATAATGTTTAGATATGTTGAACTTTTTATTAAGAAGATAAATAATATTTAGATGTCTATTTTTTGCGAACGCGTAGAAATTTTATAGAAAATTATAGTGAATCATATTTTGGGGTGATTTTTTTGGGTGTAAAAAAGTGATGTGTAATGGAAATGTATTAGGGGTAATAATACGTGAAAAAGTTGTTATTTACTAACTGAAAAGTGTGGAAAATGGGTCGTTTATCAAATAAAAGGCCCAGGAAGAAATTCAAAGTTATGTTAACAACCAATATTTGTTTTAAAAGTGTATTAGGGATGTACCATAGAGTAATAAATAAGAGAGATGTTAAACGTGTAGAGTTTTGTGGCACAAAGTTACCACTAGCGCCTACCTTGGCTACCGGTATGAACTAGCATTCAAGACGCGCGCTTTTTGAATTTGCAAGCTTTCAGCATACGCGTAATATTGTACAATATTTGCAATTGAATGATTTTGCACTTCAATATCTGTTTTTTAATCTTTCAAGTGAAGTCTTCAAAGACTACGAAACAACATTGTTGTGCTAAAACATTCAGCTGCAAACATTGTATTAGCCTATAAAATTATAGGGAATTACGGTAGGAGAATAAACAACCCTTTGCAAGTGATAAAATGTTATTAATTCAACATCTTTCATACAATAAAATATCCAAAATAACATACAAAAACAGTCAATACCTAAATCTGAATTGGGATGGAAATTGTACTAAGTTTAGAAAGGAAGTGCAAATTTTGTCAATCTAAATGAGTCAGTAAAATTATTTTTAAGGAAGTGATCTTCACGCAAATAACACCTTTTATTTTTAATAAGTAATATTCATAGTTTCAAACCATTTATGAGTTTGCTTAATATCTAGATCAGGAAACTTAAAACTTATATGTATAATTTTTTAGTTATTCAATTAACGTATCCCTTTAAACAATTTGTCATCTTGAAGCACACACCAATATTACAGAGCAAGCACACAAATACAGTGTTCAAAGTATTGAAGCACTTTTTTCACATGAGTACTAGGTACCTACAATTACATCAATAATTATCTGGTACATACATATTATTTTGGATTGGGTCACAAGTTTTTGATAATCCTTCGTTCTTGTCTGCAAAAAAACGAAATGTTATCATTATTTTACGAAAACCCAACCTAAAACGCTAGTCTCCATGCTAAAACGTTTAGGGTAAATATTTTTTTCAACTTACTTATGATAAGTGATGAAAAATGCTGTGATAATAGTATTTACCAATGATAAAGATAATTAATTCATTTGCAAGAACAACAATGAGTAGATTAAATAGAAATAAATTTAAAAATGACATCGACTAACCTCAAATTAAAATAATACTAAAAAAGGCGGGGTTTGTTAGTTCGGTTAGTTGCTGTAAAGCGCCATGCGCAGCTGGCTGCGCACAAACTTTGTTCCATTTCTTCCCATATGATTTAAAACCTCTCTTATTTATTACTCTATGGGATGTGCAAACGTTAGGAAAGCTGTTATGTAACATTAGACTGTGCCGCTTTTTTATTTAATAAACCAAAAATTACGTTCTCGACTTTTTAATACACAATAACTTGGAGTTTGCAATTCTATGGCTTTTGAACGGGATTATTACACATTTTCCGATCCTTTATAAGCACAAAATTGTATACCTTTCAGAATTCAATCAATCAGTGTAAAAAAAGTTTGTATTGAGTTTTGGAAATGCAATAAAAATAAGCTTTTTTGAAGTCAATCTTTTCATTATATCGAAGTATTGTTGAACATTCTTTAAGGTGAAATAAATTATAATAATTTTCTCCAAATGAAGCTTTTAATATTCCTGAGAAAAATCTCGAAGACTTGTCGTAGCTTTAGTTCTATTTTCCGAAGAAATTCGTAGACCTCAGTTTAGATGAGTATCTCTTTTCTATCCAGTAGATTCCTAGTTGTTGTACCCTTGCATGTTAATGGAAGTTTCTTCATTCATTTCACAGAATCTACATTTTTCTTGCTTCACTAATTCAAGGTACCCATTCAGTGTTATGCCAGTGCATCTCTAAAAACTCTTATTATCATACTTTCGTGATTTACTGGCTAGTATGTGAACAGTTAAACAAAATCATGCATGCTCATAGTCCCTGGCCACCCAGATCACAAGGACTACCCAGACTTACTAGCCCCAGAAAGGCTAGCGGAGCAATACGCCAAGAATGAGGTATGCCAAGGAGTTTATCAAGGAACCCTCGCCAAAATTCACGGAGTATCTACTAAGGAGAACTTAGAAGAACAATCAAGATCCTGGTTGGGCTTCTGACAGGGCATTATAGATCTAACAAACACATGAATAACATAAAATTGGCAGACACAACCATTGCCAAGAAGATGGGGAAATCTCAGTACACATACTGTGCTACTGCGAAGGCTAAGGATTTCAATGATAGGGTACGAAAAACCACAACCCCTGTAATGGTATATGGAGGACCAGGGGTTTCCCATTGGAAGTCTTGTAACAATAACAGGTCTAGACAAGGAAATTTAGAATAACAGAAGGGCACACACAATAGATTTACAAAGAAGCACATATCCCCCATATTTTTCTTACCCTATCTCAATTCCTTATTACCAATTATATATTTGGACATACAAGTTTGGGTTATTCAGGAAGTGAGGAAAGAAAGATCTTCGTGTTTTCACGACCAAGGGGTGGATTTGTGATAAAGCATTACATTTTATACAATTAGATAGTTAACAATTAATAGCTGTGAAAATTTTGGAAATAGGAGATAATAATTCAAAATTATATTGGATACTATTGTTACTTTATTTTTTTTTTAGTAGAATCTCAGCCATCGATAGAATAAACCTGATTATGTTTGTATATTTATCACAGGGAAACCCGATTATTCATAACATTCATAAATTACTCTTTCAAACTCAAAAACTGAAACTATCACATTTCCACCCCAAGACAAACTGGAGCACCACGACAACGTCAAACAATCCACGTACTCAGTCATCCAGTTTCATTTGCTCCTTCCTACATTTCAACAAACATTATCGTTCTTCCTTAAAGTAATTGTCACAGATAAACTCAGGACAAACTACACATATCGAATTCATTTAATCTCAAGCAAGCTTGATCATTATTTTTTGGATATGCAAATGATCAAACTTTCGAAAAGATTGAAAACTTTTTGTTCCTTTATACAAAATGCGAGATTACTGGATACAAGAGAAAAGTTTTAGTGAATTCGATAACAGAATGGAGGAATATCATGTTACTAGTTCACCAAACTAAATATTAAACGATTTCTGTCGAACTTTTATAGATAACGTCACCAAGGAAAATATTGAGATAGTCACTATTTCACAGGGCGTAGATCAGGACAAAATTATTATTACTATTTTTTTAAAGAAGCCGTTCCTTCGCCGGCACCACCTCGGTCTCCTGGGCTTATGTGGATCCACCTAGTGCTCTGACTACAGCCTATTCAGCCAATCCGTTCCCAGTATTAGCTCATACAGGTTCTTTGCTGGTTGGTTGTAGAACTCTTTTGGGGTCATTTGGGGTCTACCATACAGTTTCTGCCTCCTGTGGTCCAACGTCTCACAGTTGCATAGTATATGCAGAACTGTTTCGGTGTCCTTTTTGCATCTTCTGTATGTAAGGTCTCCGTTATACAGCCCTATTTTGTTCAGGTGCTCCTTTGTGGGAAGGTGTCCATCAGGTAGTCCTGTTATGGTGTGTAGTTTGTTCCTGCTATTGAGAGCAGTTCTTTTGCTACTTTGTTGGTTCTTTTATGAATTCCTTCCCATGTGTTTCCCTGGGCGTATTCTTCCAGTATTTATTGTGTTGTTCGTTTACCCACCCTCTTAACCATGACCTAGTTGAGCATCTGGGAATGCCCACATCTGATTCGGGTCCATTTATCAGGATCAACGATCCTGTTCTTGCGAGTTTGTCGGCTTTTTCATTACCAGCGATTCCTTTGTGACCTGGGACCCACTCCAGTGTTACACTGTTCCAAGTCGCCAGTCTTCTAAGCTCCTCGCCGCATTCCCATTCCAGCCGAGATGTTACCTTAGAGCTCTGAAGTGCTTTAAGGGCAGCTTGACTGTTATTGTTTTACCAATAGCCCTGTAATCCAGAGGTGAATAACAAAATCATCGTGAAATTTGGTATAAACCGTGAAGTTTAAAAACATTATACGCTGATTCAACCGATTTTTCAGATTATTGATTTATCATAGTTGACCTGCGATCTTCAGCAAATATATTGAGTGCAATTATCCATTCCACCGAAAAGTTGAAAAAGAATGCCCATGAAGGAGCTTCTCCGCTGTTAACGAATTGCTTACTACAGAATGGTGGAAAATGAAATTGCTCAGAAAATTATACTTGCATTCGAACGGGATTTATTTGGAAAATAAACCGGAATCTTCGGCCATTAGCGTTTTCTGCAATTTGTGCTTGATTATTTCGAAGGGCATTACCGCCAAAATGGATATAACTTTCCGAGTCTTATCTTATCCTGGCAGCAATACAATGTAAATTCATGTTGTGTATCAGATTACTGCGTTAAGTTTAGTTTAACTCACGGAATTTTGATGTTTTTCGAGTTTTGTTGAATATAAAATGTCATTTAACTCATACAGTCTAACTGTAGGCTTTTTTTATAATTTGGAGTATATTTTCAATACCAAAATCATTCAAGAATGATTCTTGAAAATATCACTTGATATATACCGGTACGTAACTTAATATTACAACACAAAAAAGGGACGAAATGGAAAAAAAATAATTTGAGACACTCTTTCAATATGTTCCTCTCAACCAAAAGTTGTCTTTTTATATTTGTCGAAAACTTTTCCACCTAGAAAAACTCTAGGAATCTTCTGGACGCACGGAAAGTTTGAATAACGCAATAAATAAAGTTTTTCGATGAAAAGTTGCCAACCATACATTGATACCCAATCAAAACTCCACGGATTTTTCATGGCGCAGTTTCGGACTTTTGGCTCCAACGTCCAATCTAACTTTTTACCTGAAACTTGTAAACGAAATATAAATATTTATTTGATAAATTATTTTCGAGATTTACATTTATATTTATTGGAAATAACATTTCGACAAAGATATGTGAAGTAGGAGTTGCATCTCGGTGAAGTTGAAAGCTGGGATAACCAAAGACTTGCATTAGTTTTTCTTCTGTGTCCCTTCTGTTACAATATTCAATAATTTGTGAGTACTTTTGTTTCAACTTGATTTGTGTTTTTATTTAGGTGTTTTTCTCCCCTCAATCCCATGCTTGTTTTTCCAGTATTTGCTATTTGATAGTACGTACCTCTGTGCAAGTGAGTTGTTCATCTAGGTACCAGCATACCAGTGGGGAAGAACGGGAAATGATTTTAAAAAAGTTTGATGAAATATATCCTTCTAAAGCAGAAATTTTTGTCATGAAAAAAAGCGGTGTGTTTGAAACTGGTATCTGTGAGAATTTGAAGGGTGGGTGACCCCACAGCACTTAGGCCACAATTGGCCCACTGCACATTCTTCTGAGGTTCAGACTTCCTTTTAGCTCGTCATCTTGTTTGAAGCTTGTTTGAAGTAGGTGATAACGTCGCCGGAAGTAAGCTCCCTCATGCTGGCTTATGTTAGTCTGTACCCACACCGAGAGAAGATTTATGCATAGACAAATGAACTGATTTGTTTGACCCTCCTTTGTTTAAAACTAACATTGCTTATTTATTATTGAGAGGCCATATTAACGTTAAAATATTGGGAAATTTTGATATAAAAAAATGATTTATTCGAGTGTAATTTCTTTAATGTAAAAAAATGTGTTTTTCTTTATGCACACCTTCATACAATTGTTCTTCGGAAACTATGAAAGTCTACGATGCACAATATAGAGTTTTTGGGAGGCTGTTTTCCTGGCAATGTGGATACCTTTCGATTTACTGTGGCCTTTGATCCAGTCTAGAGTGACTTCGTTGTTGCTACAGGCTTCGATCAGGGACAGGTGAAACTGGTATATTTAGCGAATGTTGTTTTGAGTCGTTCTTCGATTAAACATACTGTATAACATTTATTGTAGCTTAATGTACAAAAAATACAATTTCGCCATTATTATTCGTATTATAAAAAAATGTTTCATCTCAAATTGAATTTGATTGATTTAAGAGGTAACTGAACCCCACTATCAGCTTGCACCCTATTATTGGGGCTGCTATGAAGGAAAACAAGATAAATCTGAAAAATTATCCGACATTCTATCACTGCCACTGAATATTACAGAACGTAAAAGATACGTTTTGGCCGTGTGCACCTAGGCCAGTACGTTTACAATAAAATTTGGATTCTTAAGTAACTCAATTGTGAAGTTTTTGGTTTTTGGATCGTTCCTATTCCGTTTTCGAAAGTACCGGTACCATCTTACTCAAATGGCATTAAAATGTCTGACTATATCTTCACCATTCATGTAGTGACCCATTTTCCAGTTATATAATCTTTTTTACTTTACTCTTCATTCGGGAAGAAGCACAACAACCTCTTTTCCTCTTTCCTCTTCGACCCGTTTACCGGTAGCATCACGTTCTTTCCTTCATTCGGGATCTGTTGCTTTAGTATCCTCCGAATGATTTTCCTCTCTAGTATTCTGAGATTTTCTTCGTCTTCAACAGTTAGGTACATCGTTCCATCAGCATACGTTAATACTGGTCATTCTGCGGATTTATGAATTTTAATATTGGTTTTCTTCACTGATGCATTTGTCCTTCAGTTTCTGATACTTTCAATACACTTCGTTTCCGGCTATTATTCTTGCGTTTACCTCTAAACATCTGTTGTTCTTCTCACCAATTACTATACCAGGTATCTAATGATTTACTCTTTGAAAAGTATAATCTCCCATATATATTGTCTGTCTTCCTTGAAACTGGCATATTATATTTCCTATTCTCTTGGTCAACTACCAGCTCCCTCAATTCTGCTCCTTTTATCAACTCATTAAATGTATTTTCTAGGTTTTCTTTGTCTCTAGTAATTGAAGCATATCCTATTATTTATGTGGAGGTGTGACCAATTATTCCTTGAACGTCTATTGCTTCAATAACCCCATCTAGTGTTGTGTTGGAAAGTGTTGCCTTACACCTACTCCAATGTTAATGTCTCCTGTATTTCCGTCTCTGGCTATTCGAGTCCATCATTATCATTTTCACCTGTTTGATAAGCTGTTCTGGAATTCCCATATTCCTCATATCATATAGTAGCCACTCTATGTTCACTGAATCAAGCTCTGGCTAGAAATCAATGAATAGTATATACATGTATTTATACCCTTCGAAAATTTGGCCGACAGAATTTTTTCTCTTGTGATATTATTATCTAATTTTCTAATTATCAGTGTAATTCCATTCCCTGTCCATCCAAATGCTGAAGCAGATGGGAGATAAATCATTATAAGTTGTAAAATTGACGTGATAAGTAAAAAAATTTAACAATTAAAATACTGAAGTATGGTATGAAATTGATGCAAACTGGGAAATCATACCTTAAATTCACACAATACCTGGAATAAAATTAAAAATATGATTGGAATGTGAACTATACCCATTCTTCTAACTTTTTCTTAATAAAAATTCTGTCAAAATGTGTTAAAAATAATTCCATTTCAGCGGAAAAGTACGAGGCACTGGCCTATTTCTCTGTGAATATTCCTAACAGGGATGCTATGATACCAAGTTATCCGAGAAATAAGGGATTTTTCAATCTTCCTACATCAGGAATAAGATTAGTCATTTTCAGAATATCTCTGCTTCCTACAGTCTGGTCGTGACAGTGAAGATTTGAAAAACACATTTCTATGTTAAAAAAAAGGACATGGCAAACTGCTTGATAAGGGTATGTAATGATTAACAAGACAAAAACAAACAAAAAGAAATAAACCGAGTGAAAAAAAGGCATGGACATAAAATCAAACTGAAATATTTGGGAAAATTAAATTTCTTGATTTTGTTTGATGTTATGTTCCAGGAATATTTCTTGAGATCGATATGCTTTTCAGAAATTTGGATGAAGCATAAGTTTTTTTTGAAAGACGTTGGTAAACTATGTCGTTTCCCATATATTTTCCAGCTTTCACAAGCTGGAGAATATTTTCAAAAGACATAGGTAAGCTATGTCATTCCTTATATTTTCTATATACAATCAACTTTGAAAATACGAAGTGGAATAGTGACCAGACCATAACCTTCTAAGTCTTTACGAGAAGTACATATATATAATCTACCCTTCGCATACTAGAAATGGTATTGGCCTTTTCCGCGCCAAACTATAGATGCCGGTAGTTAGATTTGCCCATTTGATATCACTTGTGAAGGAAATGCATGGAAAACACTGTTAACTCCAGAAAATCGGCAGTTTGTATGAAATTAGTTAGATAATTTCACCACGAAGGAATAGAACAATAACAATCACAAATAAAATTGTGATGGAGTAAAGCTTAAGAAAGTTGATAAATACTATACTCATTCAGTCACAATATACAGTGTGGAAACCACTTATGGAATAAAATTCCTTATGTCATCATTTTAGAAAATTATAAAAAATGCCGAAACACGTCAACTTCTGAATTGAGTGGTGCGTTATGTAAACATAAATGTAAATGTACAGGGTGATTCACGCAAGTATGCCATAGTCGTTGTTGTTATTTTTACAGTTATTAAACACATACATAAAATACCTGATGTATTTAATTTTAATACATCAAAATAAATGCTCAAAATGTTCTCCACCTAGTCTTTGGCAATAGCACAGTCTCCTATAGAACTCCTCCTTAACGTTGTTTAAAGTTTGAGGTGAAATGTTCCGTATTTCTGTAGTTATCCTGTCTTTGAGGTCTACAATGCTAGTTGGTTGTGTAGCATATACTTTGTTCTTAAGATAACCTCACAGAAAAAAATCTAACGGCGTAAGATCTGGCGATCTAGCTGGCCACTCAATAGTACTTCTTCGTGCAATACATTTATTGGGGAAGATTTCATCTAAATAAGTTCTTACCATTAAAGCATAATGGGGTGTTGCCCCGTCTTGCTGGAACCAAACATTTTCATTCGGTAAGCTAGGATCTATTGCGTTGGGATATAAAATTGCCAACGCATGAATAACTTCATTTCTAAGCATATTTAAATATTTTTCAGTTGTCAAATTTCCAAATCTATAAATATAGGACCAATAATATGGTCGCCTATGATACCGGCACAAACGTTCACCTTTTGAGGGTACTGAGTATGTGTCTCACGCATCCAATTAGGATTCTCTGCTGACCAATATCTACAGTTTTGTCGGTTTACCTCTCCATTCAATGTGAATGTTGATTCGTCAGAAAAAAGAACGGTACCAAGAGTTACCTTATTTCTGTTCCGCTTATTCATCAATCTTTCGCAGAAATCCATTCTACGATCTGGATCGTCTTCTGTTTACTCCTGCACAAAAGTTAATTTGTAGGGATGAAGTTTTTCTTTATGGAGACATCTTAGAACAGTTGTATGACCAACATTATTTTCACGGGCAATTTGACGTGTACTTGAAGTTGGATTCTCTTCGACACTTAACAAAATATCCACTTTCACATCATCTTCAACGAAGTATGGTTTTCTTTTCAATGGTTTGACATGTCAAAGTTCTCTGAATTGTGCATGAATTTTAGACACAGTACTTTGTTATCCTCGAACCTGATCATCATTGAAATCTCAATTCGGTGAGTACCAGTTAAATATTTCATTGTTATGTCGACAAGGAATTGACAAAGATTTTACTTTTTCAGTATAAACTGTCCACACATCAACAACTGACAGAATAGAAAACAATCCACATTATTTACCGATTTAAAACATTCCACATTATTTACCGATTTTGTCTAATTATTGGAGTTTTTAGGCAATTTTCAGGTATTTATGATAAAATTCATGGGCGTAGCAGGTTTTGTTCAATATACAAATAAGTCTAATAATTAGTTAGTTTCGATTGTTGATAAATCTATATTTAGTTAATTTAAAAAAGTACTAATATTACAAGTGTTATAAATGATTGGTTTTAAAATTTCACCCTGTATAATTCATAATTGACCATACATTATTTAGTTTGTTGGAATCGGTTCATTAAGAGGATTTCTAAATATGCAAATATACAGGGTGTTTCATTGAAAAAAACAACACCGAATATGACATACTTGCGTGAATCACCCTGTACATTTAAATTTATGTTCACATAACGCACAACTCAATTTAAAAGTTGACGTGTCTCGGCATTTTTTATAATTTTCTAGAATAATGACATAAAGAATTTTCTTCCATAAGTGGTTTCCACACTGTATATTGATGAAGGTTGTCATTTTTGTATAATTTTCACTCATGCAATAAATTAGGAAATATGAAGCTTCATATTCATTAAATTACACCGTTGACCCCTCAACTGTGGATGTGATAAATCCATTTTAGTATAAGCTTACATAGAGAGAGATGTTATGTTATTTTTTGATTCAACATTGTAATATACACTCAAGAAGATTTAATTTCAATTTCACTCAACGTTCAACGCACTTTCTATTGTCTCACAACGCATTTTAAAATATCGTGCAGACGAAAAAAATGTCTAAAACAAACTGTCAACTCAATTACAAGTTGAGAAAGTTGAATCTTATAGACATGAATGTAGCAGACCGCCGGCTCCATTTGAAGTTTTAGATGGGAGAAACTTTCCAACAACTTAAATAGCGAATAGCTGGAGGAACTAATGAAAGTAGTTATTAAAAAATGTTTTGTTTACTACATTGTAATGTTGCCTATTCTTTTGGATCGCGAAATATACGGACAGAAGTAGTCATTAATAAAAACTTATGTTCCATAATAACAACAACATGGTTGGAAGGTAAAGCTTGTATTAGATCAATTATTGAATGTGATTGCATTTTTTACGAAACTGTCACGCTAAAATTGTTGAAAAAGTTGGAAATTCTGCAGAACACTGCACTCAGATTGTATATTGATATAATACGATCTACTTTGACAGAAGCTCCCCGAATTGAAGCCTTGGAACCACTAATAGAGTCTTACAAAAGCCTTCGCCCTATCCAACAATCAAGAAGTAGACTTATTAATAATATTAAACAAGAAAAACTCAAAAAACACAAAAGTGATACAATGTAATGAATGTATCCTACTATGAATACTTGGTAAATTATAGGTGTGGAAGGGCCTCTGAATAGGTGGTGTTGCTGGTCACTCGGTGTGTTATCTTACAGGAATAAAACAACTACCTGTAGCACTGGGTCATGTTCTGTTTATTACTTTACTTTACTAGTATACATTAAACTACTTATTACTAACACTAATATTAATAGTAATTGAACATCTATAGTAATTGTAATAATAATTAGAACGATTAGAATAATTAGAATGAATTAGAATGGAAATAGAATGGAATTAATCCTAAAACACTATCGTTAACATATTTATACGACGAGTCAAGTTCATCATTAGTAAATATAAATAATACTGTTTATGTTTATTTCACGCTCTGAACTTGACTTCGTACGTGCAACCTTCCTATTTCTTATTTATAAAACGATTCATGATTTATTGGAATTAGCTTCAAGGGAATTTATTATTTATATTATTGAAACTTATTGTTTTGACTAAAAGACATCACAACAACAACAAAAAAATACGGATATAAACTGTCTGTAGAGAAAATTCCAATTACTTTCACTTACTTTTACAATTTCCAAGTTGACGAAAGTTCCCGATCTTCGACATGAGAAATTAGATTTCTTTATAATCAAATTTATTTGGGAAATTCTGACTACATTAAATGTCAACTGTTCCGGCACCCTCCGGAGCCATTGCGTCGCCATAATCAACTTCAAAAGAATGTTAATTGACAATTATCACAACGTTGAAAAGAAAAATATTGTTTCAGAGACGGAGAAAGTTCAGAATTACTTTATATATAA
The DNA here is from genome assembly GCA_910591675.1 of Galerucella calmariensis. Classification (NCBI taxonomy): domain Eukaryota; kingdom Metazoa; phylum Arthropoda; class Insecta; order Coleoptera; family Chrysomelidae; genus Galerucella; species Galerucella calmariensis. Next base: position 269,648 of record CAJUYG010000346.1, on the reverse strand, counting down.
AATTTAATACTAGACGTATTCTTTAATTTTACAGTATTATAGAAATATAACTATGGATTCTAATTTCAAACAGGATGGTCATTTCAAATAGTAGTATATCCGATAAACTAAGATATATGTAACAAGTTGAGAAAGATGAAAGTGCTTTAGGTCACGGAATACTATAACAATCGGAAGGGTCTCTCTCCGTTGACTCTTTTGATCTATGTCAGACAGAAATTTAAATAACACTCCAATTTGTGATCCTGAAATTTGAGCTAGCAACATCTTCCATAGACAGCTTCCTAACGACATGAACATAAACAACAATCTAGGTAACGTCGAAATGTGATCCTATTTTTGACAGACTGTCACAGCGCACAAAAGCTGCGCGTACTCATTGTTCTATGGCAAGAGACCCTTCCGATTGTTGTAGTATTTCGTGTCTAGGCAGGGAGATCATGGAAGAGTCATGGTACCGACAAATAAAATTGGCTTTAGTGACTAGCACTCCGTGGTCACTTGCTGCAATTTCTAAGCTACTTTTTGGGGCTTTCCTTCTAGTCTGTAATACGAAATATAGGATGTAATCTACAATATCCTTTTTCTTAATTCATTTTTGGAAACTGTACCCCTATCTCTTTTTTCTTAGTTATATTACAGTTCAAAGAAATTTCTATTTTCTAGATTTTTTCTTAAGTGGTTCGTAGAAAAAATATGCTGTTCGACTCGTGTAGATTGTCCATATCATATCGCACTTGAACTTTGTCCTCGTACGATATGGCCATCATATCCACACTAGTTGCACAAACTACTATTTCTATCAAAATATGCCCTTCTACGTTTAAAAACAACCTGCCAAATGTCAAATCATTCATCCATTTCAAAGTTATCGAATTAAAACATTCAAGTTTTCAAAATTTCAACACCCTGTATTTCGAAAAGTAAATGTGCTAGACCCCTTAATCCTCATGTCATTTTGACAACCGATGCTGTAAATAAACTAAAAAGATCAATCGCGCAAAAAAATTAGGGAAATAATAGTGATAATTTATCCGAACAAATTCAAGTAGTTCACCAGCACTGCGAATACCAGCTTTGCGTCGGTGGCTCAGTGGTAGAATGCTCGCCTTCCACGCGGGTGGCCCGGGTTCGAATCCCGGCCGGAGGATATGAATTGCTGCTTCGTGAACGAGAGAGAGACTAAGGAGAGAGCACAAGCACGCAAGCAAGGCACATAACGAAGCAATGTAACATAACGTAGCGTAACGTTACGCGTAACGGTCAGATCTTTTGCGTCGCGACCCCCGGTCGCTCAAACATAACCTGACGTAAATAACTGAAGTTCCAAAAAACGTTTGAATATGGTTCGCGAGAATTTCTATATTAAACCATCCAGTTTACCTGTTTTCAGTGTTGTCCAGTACGCCAGTGAACCTACCTGATCCAACCACAAACGGAATACAATAAAAAAAGTAGACTTTACCATTCTAATGTAAAATAATCCAAAAAACAATCGAGTATATCATTTAGAATGGGTTGTGCAGTCTCAATAAGAAGTAATCCTATTCAATCGAGCCGTACGGAAGCTTGAGCTTTAAGTTTCTTGTTTCGTCTTTGAGAATTGCTTATTAACCAAGCCGCAATTAGCGATTATGGAAAAACATCGTAAAATCGTTTCTGTCCGTAATATCCGGCTTAATAATTGGAAAATAATGTCGTCTATAAACCTTGCTCATTTTCCAGAACACACCATTAAACAATCCACTACCGACTGATTAAAAATTGATTAAAAATTGTGAATTGAGGTGGAAAAATGAGAGGCGTGACTAGACGTCTGAAATGCACTTCAGTATATTATGCAGTTTTTCCGTATCTATAATAAAAATAGACAAGCCCCTAGAGATTCCATAGTGTCATATGAATTGCGTTTAGCAGGAGCTCTTTTGGACACCTTGCATAGGTTATTCAATTGTAAAAAAGGCTTCTTAGACATACAAGAACTATTGTGGCCCCTCACTTCTAGTCGGTTTCTGAGGAAAGTCTCAGATACTAGCTGCTCCTTTTAGACCTATTTCCCTGAGGAATCTTAGGATCTCTGCAGACTTTAGTTTAGATGAGTATCCTCTTCCACCCAGTAGTCTACTGGGTGTTGAGCTCTACGTTTTTGATTCACTGTGCAATCCGTAAGTATATGGATAGAGGTTTTTTTTCCATATTTCAGAATCTCCTTTCTTTTTCCTCCACTAATTTGAGATTTTTGAGGCGAGAATATCCCGTTAGGATCTCGTTAGACTCCGCTCCGTTTCACGTGAGAACAAGCCACTTGAAGTTGCAGTCGTATGCGCGAACTCGTTGTCAAAACCAGCGCAAAACAGTTTAAAAACTTCATGTTGCTTCTTATTCTTATTTCTAGTACAAATCTAACAGATAACCAAGTGGTATGGGACAACTGATGGAGAGATTTTCTTGTGCAATTACGTTAGAAATATTTTTAACGGTTTACCTTGTATAACGCTTCCAATATTAAACTTAATAAAAATCATAATATCGTTGGTTGGAGAGCTGAGATCGCCGAGGGCGATGAGTGTAACGCTAAAGCACAATAAAAACGAAAATGCTCATTCTGACCGTAAAATTGAAACCGCATTGAAGCAATATCGACAGTTTAGATTATAAAGTTAGATGATGATATACAATAAAAATGTTTAAAAAGGATGTTATCGGTCCCAAATGTCTCTAACACCCTATTTTAATTTCCAGTTACCTCTTCGTTGGTTTTAAGACTACTATTTATTTTTTTCTTGTCTTAGTCCAGTCTTGGTAGTTTGATTTGACAGTGATGACAGAGTAAACTCACCAACTACAGTAAAAAGAGTTGAGAAGCTTAAATAACTGAACGATGAAGCGAAAAAATAAAGTAAAATTAACAATGAAATGACAGTATAGACATCTGATAATGATCCATTATTCTTTGCTTCAACTTAAAAATGTCAACCAAAAATTTAAACTTACCAGAAATCCAGATTCACTTAAAACTTAGCCAGCGTTGTAATGTTTTGTAATGGTGACCAGACCGAATCAAATCTTTCCCGTTTCGTAGCGCTGCTGGTTTAACTTCAATCTCTATAAGTTTCCATATGGATTAAATGGGACTGGGATCAGATGAGACTACCATGGAATTATTATCAGTTGGTGTTCTGCGTCACCCCTCTGGAAACAAAGCATAAGCCATTACAAGAGAAAACCCAAATAGGGTACAGGCATAAACTTTGCTATTGGTGAGAATTGACGCTTTATCAGGTCTCCTAACACCTTGCATACCTATTTTTTCAAAAAAATTTAAACTCTACTTTTAAACAACTTCAAAAATCATGAAATTTAAAAGTCCGACAACACGCGCTTTACGACATAAAGATGGCTGCCCCATGAAGTGACGTTATTTGTTTACGTTCTTATTCGTGTGATGCAATACCGGCCATATTGACAAAAGTAATCATTTGGTATGACATCACAGGTATCATCGGTAGCGTTCGGAAATCCTCGGGTGGTGGTTAGAAACTGCAATAAAATTTGAATTTTATTATAAAATTTGGAAGTTATTTCCAATGAAAACTGGTTTATTTCCTATTATTAGTTATTTTTGATATCAACTTTACTATTATGAATTAATATCTAAGAAAAATATGAAATAAGCGTGTACTCTATGGTCGAACCTTAAATTTTATCAATTGCTGCACTCGTATTTGAGGTACTGAGGCCTGGAGCGACCCATTTGTGGTACTGTAGCAACGGGAAAAGCAACGTTCAAGTGAATTGATTGATCAATATCTAGAGCGGCTTGGACAATTTTGTGAGATGGTAAGCAATAGGCTGGTGAAAAAGATTTGACACACCAGAAGGGTGAGTTGAAATAGAAAAAAGGTGTTCAAATAAAACGTGGGACAGCACAAGAGCAAAGGAGAAAATAGTTACTTGGAAGGAAGCAAAAGTTCTAGCAGATATTTGATAGTTTTTAAATTACAAAGCAAGAGAGAACTCAACATATATTTTGGACTTTTGAGTGTTGGTAATTTTCCTCCAGCACCAACGTATATTTGCGTCTTCTTCCAGAAAAATGTTTCGGAAGAATTACAAATCTTTGGATGGAGCAATAAAAGGAACGTGTATCCATTTTGAACCTGAGCGAATAAAATGCTACCATTATAAAAGAATCAGGACTATAAAAAATATCTTATGTTGTGTTATCTTCAGCCCCACAACTATAAACGTTTGCTTTGATTCTGTATGCTCGTGTTATTTTATTGATCGAACTAACCAGGAATTTGGAAAATTGGATATCGCAAGAAGGTCTTTTTATATGAAGGCGCATATAACTCTAATCTAAGCCTTTGAATTTAGATCCTCATGAAAAAATAAACTGGCCCTTGCCATTCCGATATCCAATATTGCTTCGATGTTAACGGTTAATCTTATGATATTTAAACAATTTTATACTATTTTATTTTATGAAATCTTGTCGAAATACGGTGTAAAAACAGGGAAAACCATGAAATATCTTTGGTATAACCATTTGTAACATAAATCTTTTAAAGAATTGATACACACCAATAAAAAGACTGAATCAATGTTATACTTCAATTAAATGGTCCAGAAGCACTATTTGGTCCTAAAGGAAATATATTGGCGACATATGACATAAATCCCAACTTCCCAGAGCTTTATTTCCTGTACTGTAGTTTATATTTTCAAAGACCTAGGACCAACAACCATGTTATTAAAATTTGATAAACTTGAAACTATCTTTCTTTGAGAAATCTATCAAAAATTTAATCTATTTACTGAGAAATCCTTCAACACTCAACCGACGCAAAATAGTAATTTTCATTTAATATTTCAAAATGAAAAATATTTTTCATAACTATACCAGCAGATTTTACATTCACGTGTCGGGAGTCAATTTGGCTTAGAGCTTTAGGAGGTCAAACACAGGCTTAGCTCCAAAGCCCAGGATTGAGCTACGGACACCGTCTTTCTATAACAGCTGGCTTTGTGATACCGAATGTTTAATGCAATCGGTACAGGACGGTTAATGGTTTCAAAGATGGGATGATGTTTTTATTTGTGTTGGGATATTGTATCAATTTAATTTTGGTTTATTTTGATTTGAAAAATTTGGGATCTGGGAGTTGGCAAATCAAGGCAAAAAGATGTATCTATTTTTCGATTTCCGAATGTCTTAAGAAGCGAGGTGATTGTTCAATTGTGCACTCAACTTTAATTTGAAGCGATCCATTATTTAACATAATATTGGAAGTCCCGGTCTTTCCAAGTCTGAATAAAGTTGTTATAGGTATTCATCAAATAAGCACTAGATTCGTCTTTCCAATATTGGATAACTTATATTCACAAAATATATAGCATTATTCTACAGTTAAGTTATCAGGTTAGTTCGAAATAATAACAACAACCGACTGATGCCGATTAACTACGAATTGAGTTATTCTTTTTTTAAAGTGCTGGCGATTCTAACCTAGTTTAAATAAAAAAGAATTGTTGAAGAATGCAATGCAGTTTCAGCTGACACATTCGAACGAGTACGACAAGAGTTTACTAATAGGATGTGTTACTGTCAGGAAGTAGACGGAGCACATTTCGAACACTTGCTATAAGAATCCATTGTTGATATTTGATTATTTAAATTAAAAAAAATAATTTAATAATTTTGGTATTTCTTTAATTTATCCGTCAAAATTAGTTTGAACCCAAACAAAATTAATATAGCTATGTAGCCAATGTCAATGCCTTTCAAACGAGATATCATTTGCCATAAGGTCCTGTTAAAAATTATTGGCCAGAGTGGCACTGTGACGTCATATATCACTATAACGTCACCTGTTACCATTCGTATAGATGTGTACAACACTTTATTTTCACCCTCCAAATTTTATTAATGTAAGTGTAGCCGTTCAAAAGATACGAGTGGGGAGGGGACTTTTGAATAGCACTGTATACACATTGTGCATGAAACTATCTTTCTCTATACGTCATATTATGAAGTTAGTTATTGTAATTTCATCGCAGGCAACGTTGAAATAATTATTTTTGTTATGTCAATTCACCGAATAATAAATGAATGGCTAAAGTCAGTTTGAAAGACATTTACACTTTATTTGTTGAATAAGACTTCCTAATAAATTTATTTTCCAGTTAGTTATTGGACATTTTATTCGTACTTGAAAAAACGGGGCCTAAGAGGAAGCTCGATAAGGACATAGTACACGTTTAGCTGTCAAATTTAATTATTGTTTATAATTAAGAGCACGGTCCCAAAACAATAAGCTGGTTTTTTTGAACCTACAATCATCATTCTTTCCAAATAATCGAATGCACCCTTTCACGTGAACTTAAAATTAACTCAATACCTAAATAATGTTTCTTTCCAGTTTCTCGTTCCCTTAATAATCGCGAAGGGTCCTTTTACCACCACTCAATCCCACTCGACATAATGCACTCTACTGTTAACTCAGAAAACATGGTGAATAATGTTTTCTTCCGCTGGAAAATAAAATATTACTAATTTTTCAACGGGACAGAAGTCACACAAGTCCACTTATCCCTCTGTCAGTAGAAAATAAGTGTGGCTGAGTACTATTATTTTTCCAGGGTTTTATGGAACAATGAATGGACCACCTATTCGCTAGACACTGAAACGCCATTAGGCACATTGTCCTTGTGTATTAAGTTGGCTTTTATTAATAAGCTAAGGCCAGGGTTTCAATGGGCATCCATGATTAAGTTATTAAAGTTTGTTTTTCTTAGTAACGTAGCTGTTTTCGCGTAATTGAAGGGAAAAAAGTTCACCAAGTTTTGAATTTTATTCAGTGAGCTCTAAGTGGAATTCAAAAGAGGAATAAATTTTTCAATGTAATTTGAAATTTATCAAAAGAAAACTACAACTAAATCTACTGGGATGAAGCATTGAACTTTTTTGAAATCTTCTATGCTGATAAAAACTTTCAAATCTTTCCTTTTTCAATTTAAATTTATAATTGACGAAAGCTGTGTCTATAGTGATAGTGAGATACCAAACCTTCTTTTAATTCGGTTTATATATCCGCGAATTTTCAATATTCATCCCAAATTGACAGCTGCCTTTAGTAAGACCTTCTACACCACTGGCGACAAATTTCATCTACATCTGGTAGCGCAGGGTGTAGAAAATTGCACAAAGCTGATTTCGACATATTTTAAAAACAAAGATAATCATATCACAAAAAAGTAACATTTCCTGAATAATTAAAATAGGATATTATCTTTTTTTTGAATATATTCAGGGGTGTCCCCTGGAAGTAAATCCAGGTTGGCGTCACTTCAGCTTCACTTCAGCCGCCATCTTGAAAAACACGTTTTAAGAAATATCTCGCGAACCGCGCATCGTACGGCAAAAATTATGGATATCATTATTGTAGATAATAATATTTGTCCACGACCACCTAATAATAAGTCAATATTTTACCTCCTAACTAAAGGTATATGGTACCCATATATCAACTGTCGTGAATTATGGTTCATAATACACTGTAGTGTATTATGGTTCATAATTCACGACTAGAGATGGGGGTACAATATGAAATAAACTATTAAATCTGTGTATTTTGTTCAGGAAATTTGTTTCTGACATATATCGTATCTATAAAATATTGTAATTTTTATTATTGATACTTTTCATAACGATATTTTTTAATATTAAATATTTTAAAACAATATATTTATAACGGTACGTTGTATTGATACTTTCTACAGTATCGCCCATCTCTATATATGTCAAATTATTTGAAGTAGATGCCACAACATTTTGAGGTTAGTAATATGGCAAATCGCTACTGACTTTTATTTATTAATAAATAAATTAAGTGTCGTGGACAAAGTATAGTATTCTACTCGCAATCTATGGCCATAATTCACTTGGGTGACTTGCGCCCTTCGCCTGCGGCTCGTGACGCAAACGTCACACATCGTGAATTATGGCTATCATAAATTGCTCGTTTAATAATATACTATTGCCTCCTTTTTTATCTTCTTTTTGTATAACGCACAGGTTTTTAATTATAACGCTCCAAACTTTTTTCAATATGGTTTTTGCTAAATATTTAGTTAATGGTCAATGATAAATTAAAAATGGTTGAAAACTGAATTGTAGAGCATTAAATTTCCTATAAAATTCACCGCAACTTGTTTTCCGTAGCATTTATAGTTTAGGAACTGCAGCTTTGTAAAACTTGCACCTCGTACATTATCACTGGCAATATTGCTCGTTGTATACGAAAACCATTCCATAACGCATAAAATGGCATGAAGCGTTCAAAAAAATGTCAATACAGCTGTGTACCGAATCAATTAAAATTATAAATAATGTGGAGAACAACTAATAATTCATCGATCTTTATTGTTGCTTAAAACGGTATCATCATATAAAAGATTGTTAATGTAGCAAAAAACAATAGTGCATCACGCTACATCGTAAAAATTGTTATTGTTATTCTTAATATTATTAGAGAGTTATTGGAACTTTTATAAGGTCAAGCAGTAATAGTGCTATCCTTATAGTGCAAGCGCATTTGATGTTATAAATTTTGTGCAAAATAGATTACTTTTTGCAAAAATCATCCATCCAAAGTAAATACGGAGTTCTGCAGAAAAAGCTTATTCGCACAGGTCACTATCTTAAACGTACTTAAGATAAGCGAAAACATTATTTTTCCAAATACTCGTGCAATACATCCGCTTTCGCGACAGCATATTCATCTCCATCTCCGCATCTCGCAACTGCTCCAGCGACCGACGTGGCGGCGGCGTCTTCTAACTGACGGCTGACGGCTTTCTACATCGGCCTGCTTGATTGAGATTAATATTCCCTAGATTTGGACTTAGTGCCCAGATTAAGGGTTTGTTGGTTATAAAAATGAGGTTTACGCTTACGCTGGCAGCTCTTCGACGTGGAGAAGGCAGGTTCTTAGTTGCATTACTTCGCGACAATTTCGTAGACGAAGGGATATAATTTAGTTGAAAAATTGAAGTTAATAAAATGGTTATTCTAAACTGGGGAGTTGGATTTAATAAAATATTCGAATTTTTCAACATAAAAAGTTTTTTATGGCATAAAAAATAACTCCTCACCTAATTTTCCTTTCCCATATTTCTGTGTTGTTTTTAATGCGTGATTCCAATGTTTTGGTATATTTTCATCCTTCCATATCTTCAAAATTAACTCCTGATGTTTGGTATCTTCCTTTTCTTCAGTACTTTTATTATTTTTAAGTTTTACCATTATATCTATGAATATCACTCTTTTCTGCCTTCTCTTCTTATATCTCTAGGTCACAACATATATTTTTGTCTCCCCCAAGAAGCATGGAACGGGTTTTTTCAGTATTACCAGAATGCTTTGAGACTGAAGGATAAAACTGTGGATAAAATCAGTTGGTTTTAAAATAAGTTGTCTCGAAACCATCTCAAATCAAACCTTGAGTAACTGTATGGCTTAAAGGCTTTCGTCAAAACCTTATTTTTATAAAAAATAGTTCAATGATAAACTGGGTACACCACTGTTTGGGCAATAAGCGAGATAACGTGGCAGTAGCGAAAACCAAAATGATTCAATCCAGACTGTTGTGTTTTGATATAGCTTTATCAAGACATTTAGAAAAGTGAGATTGATGAGATAGTTTTAAATGTGTTCTACATACTGACAAAACAATCTGAAAGTGAAACATATTTGAAGCCAGGTTTTCATAGTAACTAAAACGTCATAATGTAGAGTTAAATAAAACCAAACAATCTGCAAGTATTTAATAAAACTAACTAGTATCAATTAGCTTCACACAAAGCCATTTCAAAACCATAATACTATTTTAATACTAAGTCATCTTATTATATATTCTTAATAAACACATTAAAACCAGTGTTACATGCTAAGCAGTTTTTGAGTACCGGTATTATATTCATAGGTAACCTTGAAATAATAATATTTTTCTTTTCCACGATAAAACTGTTTTGAAACTTTATTGTATCGAAAATGTTTTCATTGTGCTACTTAAGTCTCTAAATACCATTACCAGACTTGGAAAGAATGCCATTCAATGGTACACAGACGGCTCAAAAGCAATAGAAGGAACTGGGATAGGAGTGTTGAGGCCAGGAACCAAACACTCTGAAAGATTGGGAAAAACCCCAAGTTTCTTTCAAGCGGAAATCCACGCCATTAGAAAGTGCGCCCAGTTCAAGGTTAATGAAGGATACAGAAGACGAAGGATTATCATAATGTCGGATAGTCAAGCAGCCATTAAAGCACTGAGCTCTTGTGTAATTAGTTCCAAATGGTGAGGGAATGCCTAGACAAAATTAATGAATTGGTCGATGGATTCCAGGACACACTGGAATAGAAGGAAATGAAATAGCAGATGAAATAGCGAAGAGGGGGACTGGAATACCTTTTTGGGGACCTGAACCCTTTTGCGGAATCAGCTCCAATGTAATATTGGAAGAAATAGGTAAAGCCGAGGAAAAAAAGAAGATCTGACCATTGGAAAGAACTAGTGGGGCTTATACAATCAAAGACTCTTCTGGTCTAATTTTTCTTTTCGATTTTCAACTGCACATTCCAGTTTGTTCTTTTGAGCTGGATTATTTTTGTATCAATCCAATTGTTACTTCCTTCAGTGCCTGCTGTTTGAAGTTTGTGCCAGATTTTCTGTATGATAACTTGAGCTCCAAACAATGCAAAAGTCTTCAAAAAATGATAAAAGTGTATGGCACAGACACTGGAGACATCCCTTCCATTGACTCAGATATAACTTACATAGGAGTAAGCATTTTACAAATTATTAAAATGGCAGCTACGTCTTCCTTCGACAAAACCAGAGGCTTTTACACCGCTTGCAAAAATCTGCACACACATAAATCGTCATAAACTTTTTCATACACCAATATTTATGGTAGAAGTGTTAACGACCATCAACATTTTTATTACACCAGTAATGGCTTAAAAGGAAAAAATATGAATGAGGAATATACGTCATCATCAAAGTGTCGGCGTGACGCCGACGATAGCCCTTCTCCTATTTTGCGCCTGCGGTGGTTCCACGAGAAAACTCTTTCATATTGCCATTTCCTGAATGTTTTGCATTATTGTCGACGAAGGGGTGGATAAACGGAGCAGTGGGTTTTCGAGGAAGAAATATAATACGAATTGTAATTGTGGCGAGTCTCCCAACAGACATTCTTTTGATAAATGTTTATTGTTTTTGCCATTAATGGAATGTGTATTGTAACAGAAAAAATTCCCTTTGTGGTAAATATTTTCGGTAGCTAAGCCAAGGCTGGAACAGAAATCACTGATATTGAACTTGGGATGACAATATCAAACTATTGAATTTTTCTTTCCGTTACTCGAACATTTTTTTCGAATAAATTAAATTTCTGTTTCTATTCTGTAACCTAACTTTGGGAAGCTGATCTTTTCTCTCATTTTTAAGCCGTGCCATTTCTATTTTCTAATGAAAATAGCTGAAATCTATAAATGTAAATTTGAACTTGTGACTGGAATTAGTCATGAGCTAGGCAAGAGCTGAAACAAATACACCAATGCAGTCTAGGTAACGGTCTCGGTCTTGCTTGTCCGCCCTTTTTCTTGGTCTTGCTCAAATACTTGTAGTCTCGGTCTTCTATATTTACTATTGGTCTTGCTAGTTGTGATAGTTTTTTACTCACTACTCAGGTAATTTTGGAAATTGATCGAGTCTTTTGATAGGTATAGGTTGAAAATGATCAACAACATATATTTGGTCTTGGTTTTGGTCTTGTTCTTGTTTATTCAGTCCTGGTCTTGGTCTTGCCATTATATGTATGATCTGGATCTTGGCAAATATCAAGACAGCAAGACCAAGGCAGATCCCGATTATCAATAACTGGAATTAGGAAAGACCAAGGCAGATCTTGATTATCACTAACTGGAATCAGGAAAGACCAAGGCAGATCTTGATTATCACTAACTGGAATCAGGAAAAACCAAGGCAGATCTTGGTTATCACCAACTGGAATCAGGAAAGACCAAGGCAGAATTCGATTATCAATAGCTGGAATCAGGAAAGACTAATGCAGATCTTGGTTATCACCAACTGGAATCAGGAAATACCAAGGCAGAATTCGATTATCAATAACTGGAATCAGGAAAGACCAAGGCAAATTGCGATCATCACTAACTGGAATCAGGATATGACAACCCTATTTTGTATATTAAGAATATCGGGAAGTGTACCTACCTTAATTTTTTTAAGTTATGGACAATTTTCCGGTTTTTTGTTGATATTACGTTGGAAAATTAATTTTTTTTCGTAAAAATCACAGCTTATTTGGGACACAGAAATATACTTCTGTGAATGAATCTTGGTATGTTTTTAATTCCTACAAACATTCCATAAAATTTGTTATTACCTTCATCTGAGGCACATAAAATGGATACCGTGTCTGTTATGTCAGTCATAAAAATTTCGTACATTCTCAAGCTTCTACAAAAAGGTTGGCTAGAATCCTATTTTATTGAACCATCCATGTAAGAAATTTGTTGCTTTAATTAAAGTAGGATGTTTCCTTTCGGATTTTAATATATTGCAAATGTAAGGATGGTGACCAAAAGGAAGTCGGAAGTTTATTGACGTTGTCGGAAAACGAAAAAATAAAAGAGAAAATAGGTAGATTTCACGGGAATTGCGAAAAGATCATGATTTACAAGCATATTGATGGAAGAATAAAACTGGCTATGTTATTGAAAATAAAACTGATTCAACAGAATTTGTTCAAATAGTAACAATACAAATCTCGATAAAGTAATAAGAAGCAGAAGTGTTGTATGTGCTAGTATGTGCTACTCCCAGTTCACTCCCTGTTCACACATACAGAGTATTTTTTGTAGTGGAGCCGTCGAATTGAATTTTATGAAGCAGCTCATGGAGACTGAATAATCTCCATGAAGAAAATAGCGTATAAATGTTTGAAATTGAGAATTTTGAATGACAGCTGACATAGAATAACATGCAGTTCGGTGCTGTTGATGCAAAAATAAGAATAAAATTATAAAAAAAGACTCCAAGCTATCTCAATGAAAGTCTTCAACCCTAGTCAATATTAAAACCCACCAATACCGTAGCCTTTTTATATCCTTTCTGCAAAACACACATTCTATATAAAAATTGGTTTGCGACAATGTCTGGAGATTTATAATTATTCCCTTGCAATTACTAACGTCTAATCAATAAACATAGGCTTCTCAATGGCTGGTTGCTATGGAGTTTATGTATAGTTCGTAGACAGTTTTCTTTAAATAAGTCTTAACACTTATTTATCTGTCAGATTCATGTACAGTTTTAACAAATAAAATCAAAAACATGGCAAAAACTAACAATATATTCCGTAGCGGAAGTGTTGCCAGTCCCTCTTCCGTCAAACAGACCTCGTAAATACCTCTTCCAAAGTCCACATACTATCTTCTAGTTAAATTCATTGAAAATAATTGTTTTACATCATGGACACACTGTATACTATAATTATTAATCGCATGAACTCAACCTTTTCTATCTTGAAATTCTTGGAATACTTGTGAATGTCTTTATAGTGAATGAAAGCTGTCAAAAATGACAAGAAACATCAAAGAGCAGTAGTTGACAAAGTGAATTCAGCGCCAAATTTTAGATCAAAAGAATTTCATATTCTATTGCTACCTGGGGCGGCAATTTAATATAATTACTATTAAATTGGTGTTTGTTTTCCAAAAGCATATTGCCATTCAACCATTCACTGTTGACTTATAATTAACAATGCTGGGAAACAGTCATAAAGCCTGCATTTTATTTTTTTTGATTAGCCTATAGTTCAATTATGTTACTTTGAAAAAAGAAGTTTTTTTTAGGTTTCCATTTCTTTTTTTTTAAACGGCTGTATCAATTTGGAAGAATAGATGTCCAAGATAATAGATAAATACCTACTTTTAAAAAAATACTTTCCAAAGAACAATAATAAGAAGCATCTACTTCTTTGGCTATATGCTACAACAGACATTGAATAGCGGTTGAACGGGGTGGGGATATCTGCACGATATAACCAACCATTCTGGTTTGTAATTAAAAGATACAATATCACTTGTAAACCGGTTTCGGCGAATGATTTGATTCATTTGGTTTATCGAAAATATGAAATATGACCTCCAATTATCTAGTTACTTTTCCAATCAAAAGAAATTATCTTTTGATTTCTCAATTTTCTCCATTAACGTGTTCAATTACAAACTATTTATAACTTAATTAATCAGTTTATATTTTCCACGATCATAATAATTATCAATTATCTATTTAGAGCGCACAAACCGAGTGTACTGAATTTGAAATGTACTTACTCAAATTGGGAAAATGTCGGGAATCCGTTAACAGACTTTAATTTCGCTAAGCTGCCTTTCCATTTCCGAGGAAATTTATGTTTCGAATTCTCAATTATTTTAGTAAGTGCTGCAGGAATATTTACGTAATTATTTTTAATTAATTACAAAGGAAATTGTTTCAGTTTTATTGTAAATGCGGTTTGAGATTAATGCATCAATAAGAACATAGAACACAATCCAAAGTAATATTTTTTTAATGAAATGCTTTCGTGTATCAGCACTTATGCTTCTTGTTGAAATATTACTGCTTGACATTACTAAAGCGCGGAGCACACTTGTACGATTCCGATCCGATGCTTCCCCAAGAAAGTGCAATCCGTAAATTATTTATAGTCCAGTAAATGAAGGAGGAAAAAATGGCAAAGTTAACATTAATGACGCCCTGTTTTCATCTTCCGGTTGGAAGTTGCATTTGGTACATCATTAAACATGAGACAAAGCTCTGCATGAAAACGCGTGCGAGGGCGGAGAAAATGGCCCAAAAAGACCAGGAAAATAGGTTTTCAGCCAATATTTCCTAAAATATGGCAGTTAGAGATTTTCGGCTTGGATAAACATTGAAGTTCAGGTCATTTTCTACAAAAATGGTCCTCATGATTTTTTTCGCAACATTAATATTTTCTGCAAAAAAATCGGGTTGACATACCGGAAATTTTGAGGCTTGTGAAATATGCAAGTTTTGTACAAAATTTGAGCTGGGGGGTGTTGGAAATCCATTATTTTCAATGTTTGTCCTCATTACACTAGTTAAGGTGTTAAAATGTTAAAAATAAAGAGCAGGGAGAAAAAAACCACCAAAAAAGTGCGTTTTCTCCTTTTTCCCAAAAACAGCAAAAATTTGGGATTCAATTAACAACGATTAAATGAAAATTAAAAAAAATTAGGGTATACAAATTTCAGGGATGACAAAGGACCTTATGAGGACCCATAATCAAGAAAATTTTGAGTGAATTAGTGCAATACAAAAAAAAATAGGAACAAATTCCTGGCGAGGTCAAAATTGCCCGGGAGCAGAAAGTTTGACCCGTGTTCCGATATGGCCAAAAGGGTCAAGCGTGACTCAATTAACAGGGTATGATAGCAGCAGAATTCCTCTTTCACATGAATTTTGAATCATGAGAAAATATGCATTTTTCACAAAGTTATTGAATAATTTGTCCCCCCACTGATGTGTAAATACACGGACTGTGCTCTCCGGCATACAGCACAGAAGCTCATTATTCGAGGTGCGCTTGGTGCCGTTTTTCTCGAAACCGGTCAAATTTTCGAGAAAAATCTTAGGGACCATTTTTGTAGAAAATTAACTGAACTTTAATTTTTATCTAAACCAAAAATCTGTAACTGCCATATTTTAGGAGATATTGACTGAAAACCTATTTTTCTGGTCTTTTGGGGCCATTTTCTCCGCCCTCGCACGCGTTTTCATGTAGAACTTTGTCTCATGTTTAATTAGGTACCAAATGCAACTTCCAACCGGAAGATGAAAATAGGGCGTAATCAATGTTAACTTTTTTCCTTTATTTACTGGAATATTAACAATTTTAACAACTACAATTCAACCATATTGGCTCTTGTCCGTCTATACGATCGGAAGGATTCATAATAGGTGTGACTCGACCTTAAGAAGAGCATTAAGCATTCATAAGAAAGGAAATTGTGTAGTTGTGAACATTAAATAGGCAAGTAGATAGGAGATTTTCCTCAGCTGAGCTTTATTATTATCTAGAGAAGCAAAGCAACAGTAGAAGGTAATAACATGGAAAATTCATCTCAGCTGATAAAACAGTTGTCTAACCAATAACATTTAATTTTTCAATGTAAACAAAACCATTTTCTATCAAACGTGTTTGTAGAACACTCTTAATAAATGCACGATAAATAATAAGAAATCGCTAATGTTTTTTAAACGGAGTTTCAAAAACACATTTTTTTTCGAGATATAATCTAGATAAGAAAACTGGTAAACTTTGAAAGTTGCATGCACTTTAATAAGGCCACAAGAGGGCAATAAAAACTAATTTAAAAAGTGGATCTGAGCGCGTTCAAGATTAAAATTCCCGGAGTTCTGGCATGTGCAATGGATACTATACAGAATGATTACATGAATTATCCTTTTTCTGGGTCAAATGAGTTGATAAAGGAATGAATTCCACAATTAGGTTTTTCACTGAGCACAACTCGACCATTTTCAAATTTTTATTGAATATTTTACATTATACACATTGGCATCTCACATAAAAACCAAGGCTAGAACTCCACACTTTACTCGCTTCTTTATTTGGAAGCTGAGGTTGCTTTTGCGCGCACTTAAATCAACACCCACCTATAATTTCTTAGCTGAATATAAAGAGCCTCCTCTGCATTTAAGACGAATATTTTTAGCTAAATTTATCCTTAAATGTCAAGCTAACAATCAGATGAAACTTGCAAAAAATATCTGACATCTCTAAGTCTAATTTAGTTGATAAATGGTGGCACCATAAAAATTCTCCAACATTAGCTGTAGCATATATCAATGTCTCCTACTATTTAGAGACTTAAGCTGAAATTACATTCCACCAAGCCACTTTTAATGTCACAAATTCTCTGGACAACGTTTGCTTTTCCTCTATTTATGGTAATAACTCCATTGCTCTTCACGAACTGCTTGGAAAGTTTGAAAAACCATGCAATATTTTCACAGATGGTTTTAAGTCAAAGTTAGGAGTTGGTTGTCTGTATACACGCAACATTATGGAGAATTATTGAAATTTGTTATTTTGACAGTAAGTGCTTTGTTGTATGATTTATTATCGATAAATTAAAGGTCTCTTAAATCAGAATTTTATTGAAGGTACTCAATCATTAACTTTGCAATAAGATTAGTAAAAAAACTTAACGCTAACTGGTAGAAAATTTCGTGAATTTTTACGTAACAAACTATCCAAACTTTTAGATGACGTTCCACTAGCTACAGGACAAAAAATGTGGCTGCAGTTAGATGGTGCGTCTGTTGATTACAGTATAATTGTCCGGCGTTACCTGAACAATATTTTTCCACAAAAATGGATTGGGCGAGGGGCTCCTTATCTTTGGCCGCCAAGGTTCCCATGCTTGACGCCATTAGACTATTTTCTTCGGGGTTACATAAAAAGTATTGTCTACAATACAAAGCCAACCACTCCTGAGAACATGAAGGATAGGATAAGGAGAGCGTTTCAAACAGTAACACCAGAAATGTTAAAGAAAGTGAACAATAAATATTTTTAAAAGAGGGTTCAAATTTGTATTCAACAAGATGGACGTCACTTTGAACACCTTCTTTGAATTTTTTGTACCTAGTTATTTTTTCATAATTTTGAAGCTTATTGTATCTGTATGCCCAAAAATAGTGTATTTATACTTAAAAAAATTCTTATTTAAGAGACCTTTAATTTATCAATAATAAATCATACAACAAAGCA
>CAJUYG010000346.1:223813-249077 GCA_910591675.1 Galerucella calmariensis | reverse complement strand
AGAATCAAATTAATATTGATAGAATTCCTCTCAACAAATGCCGAACTAATTTTAATGGCATTTACTAGTTTGGTTTATAGTGTATATTCACAGCTTAGCCAGCACACAATACATTTATTCCATTACAATATTCATAAAAGTTCTATCACTTATATCTGTTACATCCCAACTAGCAAAATGGAATTCTAAGAGGACTGAATTGTTGTATGATAGTCGAATAGCGTTGTTTCAATGACTTTTTATTTCTATTTAGCCTTTTGTTGCGATAATTTTGTTGTTTAAAGAAAATTGTTGTATTAAATGATTCTATAGTAATTTTACAATATATGCTATAACGCATTATACGATCATTTATTTTAAAATGATATAATACCTTATAAGCCAGTTTATACAATATCAAAAATATCATTTTATAAGACTTTCATACCTATTGTATCAGAGTTCTATAATATACTATATAACTAACAGCTACAACATTATGAACTAGGTACTCAAGCTTGTCTTATCGAAGCTGTATGATGTATAATAAATATTGTATAGCATTTAATTGCGTTGCATTCTAAAAACAATTTTTAGTTCTATAGTGCCTAAATATTCTTCGTTATAAAACAGTTATCGTATACCGTTCCATTTAACAATAAAATATTGTTTAAGGCATTTCTTTCGGATAAAATTGTTGCTTTATAAATCGCCATGTTTAAATAAGCAATTCTTGTACCGCTTTCGCCGCCATTATGAGCAATTGAGTTGGAAACATGAAACTATATTAAGAAATGTGACTACCATTATTTAGTGAATTATATTGTGAAAGAATATCCATATGAAGTGATAAACTATTAAATTCATAAAAGAAATGGTATTTCCGGATATTCTATTTTATTATTATTTTTAAGTATCCACTTGAAACTTAACCAGAATTGAAGCGCTTCATTTTCTTGCCAAATATAAACCTATAATCTATCAGTTAAATTTGCGGCGCATCAAAATTTGAGCTATTAAACCATCTAAATGGAATGATAATTTTAACTATCGATGTCCGCCCAAGCGACCCAAGTCGTTTTGATAAGTCTCCATTTCTACAAATGAAATGTATGATGCACGTTCAAGTTGAAATATAATTTGGTTCTGATATTCTTCACTGAAAAATGAAATGCTCTTATAAACTGCTAGATGACAAAATATTTCCATTGTGCTCGAAGTAACAGCATTATAAAAAAATATATTGCATTATACAACCATTTTGTAAGACCTTCATAGTGTCGCTTAAATCCCATTTTATAGATGTGACTACATGACACACTATCAAATCATTTTATAGTAGCTGTATACATGATTATAAAACAGTCATATAAGAGTTGTATAAACTTTTAATAGAACTATTATACAAGCAAACAGTTGTATAAAAATGGGCCCTTTTCAGTTGTATAAGGATCATATAATTGTTTTGTAGACCGTTATAAGAATTTAAGTATCCTATAAGACATATCTTGTAGCTGTTTATACAAACCTTATAGAATTTAAATTGCTACTTGGGATGCGTGTTGAGGGTTTTTTATTTTCTTGTATGTTAGGTTAGGTTTTATGTTAATGGGGCCTTCTCGCCACCTCCACTGCGACCTTCGGTGGCTCCCCCCTAGAGATTACAATTCACCCCACAAGCATGTGCTTCTGACGAAGTCCATGATTGTATTTGGTGATACTATTTTGGAGTCGTTCGGCTCTATATAGTATACCTTACCCTGCCAAAGGCTGGACATGAGCATAGTATGTGCTCCGCAGGCTCGTCCTTCAAATTACAAAACCGACAATACAAGGTCTGAACCAGACTTATCTTCTTTGGTAATTTAGTCGACAATGTCCTGTAAGCAGTCCCGACAGAATGCGTAGGTTTTTTCTACTCCATTCCAGGATCTGCCTATTTTCTTGTGGGTTTGCGTAGTTCTATGTCTTCAGCTCTGCTCAAACCAACACTCCCATCCCTTCCCCTAGGGATTCTTCTTTTGGAAAACACGGTAGCTATTTGCATAATTAAATATACAGTGAGATCTGTGTCATTCTCAAAAATGATCGAAGTGTCACGCATTGTGTCAACCACACTCCTAAATTGTACAGTGTGCGGCTAAATTATGCGACTCTACAACGGTCTTACCAGTGGTAACTCATCCAGATACTAGCCGCGCTCGACACTACTTCACTGTAATTATCGCATCAGAGCGTTTCACTATAGTGCTGGGTCAATTTCGATTTTAAATGCCGTTGAATATGTCACTGGTTTTAATGTTTGTTGAAGGCGACTGTTCTAGAGCAATATTCGTCCACTTCAGATGTGCGTGGATAGCAGTCACGTAGCTATAGCTTTTTCATGGGGGGATTTTGATTTTTTTCATCTGATAGGTTCAGAAGGAGAAAGCTTTATTGAAGGCGCCGCCAAAGGCAAAAAAAATCGAGTGCCACGCATTTTCAAGTAAAAGAAATAATGTTAAGTTTTTTTAAATTCTTTTTTTGACTTGGCTACATCTAAAAGTATTTTTAAACATCGTCTTCGCTCCCTTCTGCTGAAAGGGTCATAACCATGTATATATATAGATATATTTTTTTTTCTTAAAAAAGCCAAAGCCGTCTCTTAGCCGGCCCCACCTCTTGGGCGTATTGTGGATTCTCCTAATGTTCTAACTACAGCCTATTAAGCCAATCCGTTCCCTGTATTAGCTCATACAGGCTCTCTACTGGTTGGTTGTAGTCTTCTGGAGTCATTTGGGGTCTTCCATATAGTTTTTGCCTCCTGTGGTCCAGCGTCTCACAGTTGCATAATATGTGCAGAGCTGTTTCGGTGTCCTTTCTGCATCTCCTGTATGTGAGGTCTCCGTTATACAGTCCTATTTTGTTCAGGTGCTTCTTTGTGGAAAAGTGTTCCGTAAGGAGCCCCGTTATAGTGCGTAGTTTGTTCCTGCTCAAAGAGCAGTTCTTTTGCTACTTTTTCTGATGGTTCTTTCATAAATTTCTTCCCATGTGTTTGCCAGTGTTTTTTGTGTTGTTCTTTCACCCACCCTTCTAACCATGATCTAGTGGAGCACCCAAAACCCAAAACCCCCCTTATATACGTCCCTGGTGGATAGTGAAATATTTCGATAGATTAAATAATATGCAGGAGTAAATAATATGGGTTAAGTATACTTAGTACTTCTGAGGGATAAAAGCTGAAATATGGAAAATTCATGAGCACATGATAATATTAATAAAATAAGGACTGGAAAGAGAACTTTTATCCAGTCATGGCGTTATTCTTCAAATCGTGATTGAGGTTATTGCAGGATCCTGTATACGTTGGCTTATGTAACTTACGTACATCATTTAAGTTGTCAGCGTTATTTTATTTACTACTAATGGATACTTGGTGTAAAACTTCCGAGGATTTACAGCTTTTCAAGAAAAGCTCTATGCGAAGGAAACAATTACGAGAGCAAAAAAAAAGTGGGTAATAGCAGTATTTCATACTCGCATTTGCCGGAAAAGGGAGGATGTATAAAAAGTGTTTCTGCTTTTTATATATTTCTTCTCGCCCCATATATTATTATTATGTTTCGATAAATTTAAAATGAAAACATTTTTATGTTCTTCAGTAGATCATCAAGTGAATTCGGGGTAAATCCCGGATTCACCCAAAATCCTGAAGAGCAGCTGCTGGAGAGTCCCCTGAAGGATAAATCTAATAATTTTTATGAAAGGTTGAAAAGTACCCTGGAGACTGCGTAAATGATACATTTGCGAAGCTGGCTTATTAGAAGGCTAGCTAAAACTCATGTATAAATGTTAAAAAAGTTAATATCAATTATCCGCTAAAGGGGGGAAATTAGGGATCGTAATTGCCAAAAAAGACAATACGTATATAAGATTTAATTGAACTTAAATTATTAAACATAAATTGGATAATGAGTTCACAAGATATTTGAATTTCTATCACTTGTTAGTTGTCTCAGCTCAAGAATAATCTTATCGCCAGGTACACCTTAGTCTATTCAATACTTTTATGTCTCTCGAGTTACGTTTCGTGTCTAAATTCCTCTGTACCAGTCTGTAGGATTCAAGCACCGGTTGGCTGTTCTACTCTTCAGGATTAATCCTTGGCTAGGAGTCTTTTTCAGTCTGATACATTCTACAGTTGTGTTTGGCGAAAAGGTAGTCTTTTCAGGGTGAAATAGTTATTCATGTAATAAGAGAGAAAAGTGATACATTATTGCTTGAGAGTAATGGTAATTACTGGAAAGCAATAATGTCACGTTTTTGCTCGTAATACATTCTTTTTTTCTGAAATCACTTAATTGTAACTATTAAGAACAAATATAAAGTAGAATTTATGGAAACTTTTAAAATCTGTCAGTTAAAATATGTCAATTCAAATATGTTTCAAACTTTTATATCTGTCACTGTCAATACAATTCCGTTTGTAGTGTTTGTAGTATCGGTAAGCGTAAAGCAACTCTCTCCAAGAAACGTCAACTTTTCGTTTCGTAGGCAAGCGTAAAAGCCTTCTTTTCAAGGTGGTTGTAGAAAAAACTTATTTTTTTTTATTTTCTATTAGTTTTTTATTTATAAAAGCTGATAATACTTTTTAACCAATTATATTTTTCTCTCCAGTTTCAATCTATCTTATCCCTGTTATACTCTTTAATTTAAAAAAAAAGTCAACGTATTAATTCTCGCTAATAATTCAAAGTAAGTCTCTTTATCTGATCATAGGATCGTTGGAAATCCTCAACCTTAAGTCTTTATCGTCATTTTGTCATTCATGACTTGTTTCCATTCTTCTAACAAAATGTTCCATTCCCCATTAACTTTTAGCTCTTCGTTCGTAAATAATAAAACCACCACTTCAATTCAATATAAGGGCTCCGTGGTTACTGTGAATTGATAACGTAACCTGGTTTGTGGCAAGTAGTGAATGTTAAAGGAAAAGATCTAGCTTAGTGAATCAATGAATAAAGGAATTTGTACAGGAACATTTATTAAATAATATTCTCTAAATAAACTCAAGCTACATTGCTTGTTTCAATGCTAAACTTTTGTGGATTCTTGAAAGACTATTAATTTTGCAAACCCGAATACACTCTTGGATCAAGAAAC
Organism: Galerucella calmariensis; assembly: GCA_910591675.1. NCBI lineage: Eukaryota > Metazoa > Arthropoda > Insecta > Coleoptera > Chrysomelidae > Galerucella > Galerucella calmariensis. Next base: position 243,956 of record CAJUYG010000346.1, on the reverse strand, counting down.
TTTAAGACACAATGGCGCCTGGGAAACGTAGGTGGAGTTTATCCATAATCAAAAAAAGTTTTGTGAAGTTTTAAGAATTATACCTACTGATTAGATGTTCAATTTTAGCGAATTATTAGCACCACTATGAAAATGTTCGAGAAGATACTGGAGAAAAGAATCAGATCGACAATAGAAAATACACTAGAGGAGTCACAGAGTGGATTTAGAAGTGGTAGAAGTACCCAAGACCACATATTTACTATCAAACAGTTGACAGAAAAAGCGGTACAAGAAAAAAAGAAATTATTCGTGGCTTTCCTGGATCTAGAAAAAGCCTTTGATAGAGTACCTAGAGAAAAAATGTGGAAAATATTAGCAGAAAGGGGATTGAATACAAAAATAATAAGAATAATACAGAAAATCTATGAGAAAAATGAGAACGCAGTCATAAGAAATAACAATATGTCAGAAAATGTCACTGCAAATATGGGACTACGACAGGGAGGAAGCCTAAGCCCTTTGTTATTTATTATTTAAATGGATGAGATCATAAAGAAATGCACAAAACTAAGTAAAAAAGTATGTGTGGGACATTTACAATTGTGCAGGGTATACATCAGTGAAGGAGCATTTGCAGACGATGTCATATAGAGAGCTACAAGAAAACATAAATGTGTAGAATGCAGCAATGATGAGACATGGAAAATAAATGTAAAAATAGATACAGACAAAATATAGCAAGTAGAACATTTCCAGTACCTTGGAACAATAGTAGACGAAAACGGAACACAGGAAGCAGATATTAATATTAGAATAGTTAAAACTAACAAACTATACTATGCCATGAATACAACATTTATCAACAAAAAAGAAATATCTAAAGAAACGAAATGAAAAGTATCCAAAACAATATATCGACCAATACTTACATATGGATGTGAAACATGGGTGTTAACAAGACAACAAAAAAGTAAAATACAGGCGACAGAGATGAAATATTTGAGATGAGTTAGAGGTGTAACAAAAGAGGATAGGATGAAAAACATAGATATCAGAAAAGACCTGGGTATACAATCAACCTTAGAGTTTGTAGAAGGAAGACAACTACAATGGTGGGGACATTTACAACGTATGGATGAACGAAGACCAGTAAAGAGAATATGGAAAACAAAAATTGAAAAAAATAAAAAAAGGGACAGACCATGGAAAACTTGGGATAAGGTAATAGCTGGATTACTGGATAAAAGAGGAAGAAGATGGATAGAAGCGAAGGACTTAGCTCAAAATAGGAAAGAGTGGAAAAAATTCTTGACGGAAGAATAGCTGCAACACACCCTACACCATTAAGTGGTAGAAGGGCTTTGATATATATCAGCTTATTATCTTATATAACTGTCAAGAAGCATCTAAGTACGATGTAAAAATGTTAAAGTTGAAGATTGAGTTAACTATGTAGATGACAAAACAGATCTCATCGGAAAAAGTTTAAACTGAACTCTTCACAAGTTCGGAAATAAGTCAGGCAGTAACCCTCTTGCTTGGGATTCCCCGTACATAACTCAAAATGGATTTGTCTTCAGCAGTGATATTATTATTGAAACTACGAGCTATATGTAACTGGAAAATAAATCTCGAGTGACTCAATATATCTGAGAAATGCAATATGTACATCTTCGATTTATTGTGAGTTGTTTTATCATGTTTACTGATGTGCTTTACACTATTTTGACGTGACGTCTTGGAGGTATCGCGTTATCGTCTCTCTACATACCCATCAAATCACAAATAAAATTGATTTTATAGCGTCGAAACGGTTTTCTTATTGTCAACGATAGATAACAAGTAAACTCAGCTTAAGATACAAAAATAACAGTTTTTGTGAGCTTTTCATTTTCATTCAACATAGTCCTATTTTGAATAAGATATTTTTATGGAGCCAAACAATAGGCTTTGATGTTCGTACTTACGTTGCTCTTTTGACGTTATTTTCTATTTTGCCGATGAAAGTATTAGTCTCTTTGAAGTCTACAAATTCTATTTCGTATAGATTTTACACAGTTGTGGCTATCGGGTTCAAGAGCTTCGAATGCGAAAAAGGTGGGTTTTCGGATTTTATTGAATTTTTTCTGGTGGTATATACAAAGAATGTCATCTTGTTCGATTTCACAGACAAAATTGAGGACCTTTTTGTGCAACATTCGTCTAAGACACATTCACGGGGTCAACGGATAAAAATACACGAAAAAATGTTCATTTATCATTATCAATGGTTGATGAAATATAAGTCGAGTAACAGAATTGTAGGCACAAATACTTGGATACAGTGAATGCGTTAATATGTCAGATGGAATGCTAGAAATATTACTATAGAAATGTTATATTTTTTTGCATTTTTTCTAATCACAAACTATTGTTGTGTGTGTGAGAGAGAGAGATGGTCTCGGACGGTGTCCATCAACCACAGGGAGTTTAGGAAGTTTAGATATTAATCTGAAGGAAAAGTCTATATTTCCAGTTTAGCATCATTAACAAAACGTATAAGTAGGTCAAAAATAACCTTTCCGTTTTTTGCCAGAAGTGAACATAAATTAATGGGAAAGTTGTAGGCTATGAGAGAAGTATAAAGTTCTGTTCTTTCGGTCAGTCGATCCTCACATGCAAAAAAAATATGATTGAGATCAGCTATCGATGTATTATCGCAAGTACAAAAAGGTGTGTTGAAAATACCTATTTTGTGTAGATGAGCCCGAAAACGTCCATGATTGTTGCTTTCGTTTATTTGGCTTCAAGCACTTGTGCGTGACCAGGGCCGCACCGACCCCTCACAGCGCCTGTGTGCGAAACCTATGTAGCGCCATTTTTTTCACGAATCTTAATGTTTCAACTCAATTTCAATTCTTATTAGTTAATATACCGGGTGTCCCATGTTATCGTATAAAGGCAATATCCCGCTTATTTGCCAAAATAATTTTATTAGTAAATGAAAAAACTGCATTGAATGGCATTAACGTACCTTCCTACTGACTTATAAAAAATGTCTTACATTTGAGAGCCCTGTGGTAGCTACCCCCCACTTTTTATTTTCAAATGGCACCCCTGTATATTGCCATTGAAAATTGTGTGTCGTTCTGTTTAGAATACAACGATAGCACATACCCGGTATTTTTTTTTCAATTAATAATAACAAAAGCATTAATATTTCATGAAGTATGAATTTCAACTGAAATTACTCTGATGCAATTCAAAAAACGAACAGAAAATTACAGCAAGTGTTCAAAACTATTTCCTGCAGAATCCTTGCAAGCTGCAAAAACGTGTTAAAAGTGTTGTTGTGCAGGTTCCGTCTGAATCATAGCTGGTGTAACACTCCGAGATGCTTCAGGAATCATTTAAATTTAAATCATGAAATACTTCAACCTATTGTAACTCTTACGTTGTCAGCAGTGACTACTGCCTTAAAAACCATCTGAAGTTTGGCCGCAGGAACTATAAATTTCATCGAGAATTCTAAATATCAGATTGAGGGAGAATTTCATTTTTTTAAAAAATAAATTGACCAAAATAACACAAAATGCAGCTGTTTATTAAAAAATATAAATCGTGGCTGATTTCTTATTCCGCTAAATCTTGCGTCAACAAAATTATTATTCTCTTATGTTCAGCTCTGATGCAAGATTACAATTCTAGGTTGGAGTATTTTATGATTTAGATTTTAGATGATCTTGAAGAACGCATTCGTGAAGCATGTCGTAGTGTTACACCAGTTATTATTCCGACTGCCTGATCAAGAAAGCTTTTAACACGTTTTGCAGCTTGCATGGATTTTGCAGGAAATAATTTTGAACACTTGCTGTGTTCGTTTTTTGAATTGCATCAGAGGTATTTTAGTTGAAATTAATACTTTATGAAATATTGATACTTTTCTTATTATTAATTGTAAAAATACCAAGTATGTGAAATAAAAAATATTGAAACATTATTGTGATTTGATTCCCAAAAAATGAGAGGAAAAAACAAATTTTATTATCTCCACTCTTCTAGCTTTTTTGCTTGCGAAATCTTCAATGGTTTCGTGTATAATATGGTCTAATATAGCCTCCTCGATGGATATTATTGTTAAATTTGTTAATGCAAACGTTTTTTAAATCAGATTCTACAACACCTTAATCAATAAAATGACTGGTTTCTGTCTCTAATGATTCTTTGGAAGTGGATGGTAGAGCCGTTAAATATTAATTTATTTTAGTAGTATTTTTATAACGTACTATTTCTTGTTCTCTTTTCCCTATTAAATTCTGGCAACAACCAGATTATTACTTTTTTTTTTTAATTTTGATTACTACCCTTCATCGTGAAAACACGGTAAAACAATCAGTAACACACAAACTAACAAACTATTTATTGTTTTTAGTACCTTGCACACACTTTCGATTGAATTACTGTTCAATCAATTATTGTTTTGGCTCTATCGTTTCTTAAAGTCGGGTTGCGTTCATAAATTCATTCAAAACTCATGGCGTTTGATTTTAACGCTGAGCTCGTAATTATTGTAACCTAAAGCACAAAGCGTGAAATTAAACCACAAACGGGAATATTATCTTGGGACACTCGTACAATAAGCACAATATTATGTTCTGTTGTTTACAAGGCATTTGTTGCGTTTATTACACCTATTTACTTATCGATACACCACTACAAAGAAATATAATAATGTTGTTTGTGTTAGTGTAAAAAAAAATTCGATAGCGGAGCCCCTTTTGCCTTGGCGCCTGTGTGCGCCGCACACTTCTTACACATGGGCGGCGCGGCCCTGTGCGTGACGCCTCAGTCGTCACGACTTTTGAGCAAAACGAACACGGTTTTTTAGGATTCTCAAAACCACTTGTCATGTGACAATGCCAATGAATTTTCTGTGTTGTTAGAAGAACAGTTTTCAATTATAATGCTGTTGATAATATAATTTTGTATATTTAGATATTTTTAGTAAGGTTTAAATCGTAATCGGCACAATCTTAACCTTTAAATAAACGTCAAACCGGTCAAATATTTAATGTCCTTGGCTTGAAGCTCATACTTTTCGGTATGTGCTTGAGGGGAAGGTAAGACTAGGCGTCACGCTCGGTAATAAACGAACGGAGTTCAGTCACTACAAGCTGCTACTAGCAGCCAAAAGTGAATAATCGAAAGCACCTATTTCCTTACTGATTTGAAGTCGAATGTCAATATTACAATATTGCGCTGGTCTTGACAAGCTCGCGCATAGGACTGCGACTTCATGTAAGCTCTTCTTACGTGATACGTAGTCCACGGCAGCTAAGAATAGAGATTGATGATTCTTAAATCATCCACGTAGCTAAACTTTTGATTTTCCGTTTTACATTTTTTTTTATTTTGAAACTTTACATACAATAAAATTTTTATTGGTTCGACGACCTAACAATGTAGTTAAATAGAAAAGTTTACGTTGGTTGGAACGAATCTTTATTGACTCTCGCATATATTCCACTTAGTAATTTGAATATATAGTCCCATAAAATGTATTTTATAGCTGAGAATGTGTAATGAAGTTTTAGTCCAAAACTGTTTTTATTTTTGAAAATAGACAGGAGAAATTTGTTTTGTGTGTTCTTGCAAACATTTTTGGAACTTTAGTTCTTTACGCCAGGTTATGTTTGAGCGACCAGGGGTCGCGACGCAATAGATCTGACCGTTAGGCGTTACGTTACGCTACGTTATGTTACATTGCTTCGTTATGTGCCTTGCTTGCGTGCTTGTGCCTCCTTAGTCTCTCTCTCGTTTACGAAGCAGCGATTCATAATAATATGCTCCTGCCCGGATTCGAACCCGGGCCGCCCGCGTGCAATGCGAGCATTCTACCACTGAACCACCGATGCTATATTGAAATTCTATGCAAAGCTGGTATTCGCAGTGCTGGTGATCTACTTGAATTTGTTCGGATAAATTTTTACTATTATTTCCATAATTTTTTTTGCGCGATTAAGGAGTCTAGCACATTTACTTTGCGAAATACAAGGTGTCGAAATTTTTAAAACTTGAATGTTTTAATTCAATAACTTTAAAATGGATGGATAAATTGATTTGACATTTGGCAGGTTGTTTTTAAATGTAAAAGGGCATATTTTGAAAGAATTTGTAGTTTGTGCAACTAGTGTGGATATGATGGCCATATCGCACGAGGACGAAGTTTGAGCACGACGCCGTAGGCGGAGTGCTCAATTGTTCAAGTGGGATATGGACAATCCACACGAGTCTAGCAGCATATTTTTTCTACGACCCACTTAAGAAAAAATCTAGAAAATAAAAATTTCTGTTAACTGTAATATACCTAACTTCAAATTAAAAATTTAACAATTCAATTTTATGTTTCCACTAATTTTGTGGTAAACGTACAGTTCTTGAATGTCCAATTTGTATAATGCTACGGTTTCCTTCTTTAAATATACGATGCTGTTATGAGTAGATGTTGCCAGTCGGACTCCCTCATGAAGGGTACCGTACCATTATCTATAATAATGATTATTCTGCTAAATATTTCAAACGTCTACCTATTGTCGTTATTAATAACAAGCAGAATAAATATTTAAAAATAAAATTAACAATACAAAAAAACTTCCTCACGGGGAATTGAACCCGGGTCTACTGCGTGAGAGTCTGGTATGCTTACTACTCAACCACCAAAGAATATGCAAATCGTTTATCTATAACGTCAGATGTATTACATAATTTTTGCTTATAAGGAACTAAAGTTCCTACCGTGTGTCCCGCGACACGTTCTACCTTTTTAAAATAAAGATGCTGATTGGGAATTGCTGGCTGAAAATAGCAGTAATTTGGTTGTATTTATTTATTGGTAAAAAATAAAGTCAAAAGTTGCCCAATTTTGGATAGAAAATACATCAAACGGTTTTGGGAAAATCTACATTTCAATTAAAAAAATTACTTACTAGAAGCAGATAAGATGAAGAGGCCGAAGAGCAAGGACAATAGAACTCGAAACATCAACAGGGGGATATTAAATGAGGGAGCAAGAGGACTTTTTCGTGAATTTTTCAAATTTTTTTGACTACAAAAATATCTGATCAGTCAATATTGAAAAAACCACACAATCCTCACCAGTTGGGTGATTATTAGGGAAGTGAAAGAGAGAAAGCTTCAGAACAATGCTGTGGCTGTAAGGCTAAAGGGCATAATTCGATTTTTTGGGAAAATGAGTTATCTACAGTAGGAGACTTAAAAAAAATAGCTTTATGATATGACAAAACGGTATAACTTAATTCCTAAAAATAAGAGATTAATTTTATTGAAATTAGAGCATAACATATATATTTGAAAGTATCCAATCAAGCAAAAGTTCATAATATCATATATTTCTGAAAAACAATTTTTTTCGCGTGAGTAAAAAGACATAACTATAGTTATTTTAAAGTGGAACAAAAATGTTTTAAGGCAACTGATACGCAGAATCGCCGATGAAAAGCCGGTATTTTGTCCGGATCCGGATATCAATCGATTAATGAGCGATGTATAATTTTAATATATAAGCAGTACTTACTATATTTTGCCTTGTTTTTTTTAATATTAAAAGACCGCTAAGGTATAACTCGAGTTTAAATATCAGGACTAATAGAAATTACATTTTCTTTTAAGCAAAATGTCATATCTCGACATATATCCTTTTGACTTATTACAGAATGAAAATTTTGGGAAATATATTGAGTTATGTCCTTTTGTCTAATTGCTTCACAGTATTTCAATGAGTTGAGTTTCAAAATTAAAAAAAAAATGCCAGTTTTTCGAAAAATAAGTGAGAACATGAATTAAGACAAAAAAATACATTATACAGACCAAATCTCAAAATATTGAATTGTTTTAAAGCTTGTGAATCGAAAATTTTATACAATATCAGTTTTTTGCCTCTCCTGAAAAGTATGAAAATTGAGTTATGCCTTTTAGCAATACTGCCACAGGGAGAGACAAAAAGTTTTTTGTTTTTCATTCGGTGTCTAATTCATAACAATGACCCTGAAAATATTTACTAAAAAAACAAAGAAAGGAAATGAGAAAAAAATCTGTTTTTCACATTTTACTTAGCCACTTCCTTCCTTCCTGTTAGAATGTTTTTTAAGCTAATTTCACTGGTCTACAATCCACGCTCTCGAAAATATATTTCTGATGCTAAAGACATATTTTCCAGGCTACTAATGTCGAAGGACACGCCGGAAAACAACCTCGAAGGAAAGTTCAAAGCTATAGTCAATGATGTAAAAAAGTTTAGCCATACAGCTAAGTTGCTCTAAGACATCAAATTGTTTTATCGAAAGTAAAAACACACGACACGACTTCCTTTTTCTTTTGAGACGAAACAATCTAGCCAATCAGTCATTTTATGAGAAAACTTGACAAGATAAAAACGCTTAACCTTTTTTTTCCAAGGTCCAAGCTGGTGTCAGTTTTTTCAACAATTTTTTGTGAGTTAATTAACAAATGCTTCTAAAGCATGGTACAATTTTAATTAAAAGACAAATTCTACGTGTCAATTTAAAACTTTATTGGTTAGCTCCTCTGGGAAAGGAGAAGAAGGTAACTATAGTGACCACTAACTATACCACATTCCTCTGCTATGCAGAAACTAAGCAAGGTCCAAAGACTTGCATGCATTGACATTACAGGGGCAATGAGGACTACTCCTACAGCGACGCTGGAGACAATGCAAGACCTTCCTCCGCTACATTGTGTCACAATGTGCGAAGCAAGGGCAGCACTAACCCGACTGGAAAAAGCATCAGACCATGACATGGCACATGGGAGAGGACACACAGAGATGAGGCATGTGGATGACGACATCTTCAAAATGCCAACAGACCACATGACCACCAGATATATCTTTCGCAAGAACTTCGAGATTGTCATCAAAGATCAAAAGGAGCTTGACGAAGAGAACGCACTATAAACTGATCTGGTATACAGACGGATCAAAAAATGAGCTCGGCACCAGAGCGGGCATATACAGCAAGTCGAGCAAATATGAAGGAATCGTCTCGCTAGGAAAATACGCCTCGGTATTTCAAGCATAGGTCTATGCAATACTTGGATGTGCAAGGGCAAATAATATGAGAGCCTACAACAACAGTCAGATCAGGATCTACAGTGACAGTCAAGCTGCCTTTAAAGCACTTCATAGCTATAAGGTGACATCTCGGCTAGTATGGGAATTCGGCGAAGAACTTAGAAGACTGGCGACTCGGAACAATGTAACACTGGAGTGGGATCACAAAGGAATCGCTGGCAATGAAAAAGCTGACGAACTCGCAATAGCAGGATCGTCTACTCTGATAAACGGACCCGAACCTGCTGTGGGTATCCCCAGATGCTTAACGAGGTTATGGTTAAAAGGGTGGGTGAAAGAACAACACAATGAACACTGGAAGAATACGCCCAGGCAAAGACATGGGAAGAAATTCATAAAAGAACCATCGGAAAAAGTAGCGAAAGAACTGCTCTCAATGTGCAGGAACAAACTACGCACCATAACGGGGCTACTTACGGGACACTTTCCCACAAAGGAGCACTTGAACAAAATAGGGCTGTATAACGGAGACTTCACATGCAGAAGATGCAAAAAGGATACCGAAACAGCTCTGCATATACTATGCAACTGTGAGTCGCTGGACCATAGAAGGCAGAAACTGTAAGGCAGAACCCAAATGACTCCAGAAGACTTCTACAACTAACCAGCAAAAAACCTGAATGGGCTAATACAGGGAACGGATTGGCTGAATAGGTTGTATTCAGAACACTACGAGTATCCACAATAAGCTCAGGAGGAGTGAAAAACTCCCCATTTCGATGGGGAGCCTCAATAAATCACATACAAGCTATAAGAAGCGTCCAGCTACTCACAACTTCAGTTACTTTTGATTTTTTTGTCAATTTTTTTTCATCTACGCACTGTACTTGCTTATATTTGGTTAATAAACATCATCATAATTATCATTTTCATCGATCGAAACACACTTTCCTAACGTTTTATTTTTGTTTCAGAACTAAAATGTCGTTAGAAACTCCAACTTCTACAACCAAATTACCAATATGTTTCGAAGATATGTTCTACCAGTGTGATGCTAGCGACGCTAACGGCAATATATCCAACCACACTTTATCCGTTCCTCATTATCCAAGTGGATACACTATCACGCAAATAGCTGTGGCATCCATTGTTGTTACCGTTCTCATGATAGTTATTGTTGTGGGAAACATGTTGGTCATAATAGCAATAAGCACCGAAAAGGCGTTAAAGAACATTCAAAACTGGTTCATCGCTTCTTTGGCTGTGTCGGACTTTTTTCTCGGATTAATTATTATGCCTTTTTCGTTAGCCAATGAGTTGATGGGATATTGGGTGTTTGGATTGTGGTGGTAAGTTAAAAACTAATTATAACATAGTTTTGTCATACTTAAATGCTAGATATATGGGAAATACTCTGTTTGTGTTTAATAGAAAAATGCATATTTTCACTTTATGAATGATTATTCAAATGCAACATGGTTTTTGAGCTAATATAACATGGAATATTACTTCATTATCAGTAACTTAGTTATCTTTTTTTGGTAAGTACAAGGATGCTGGGAGTTTACAATGTACAAAACGTGTAAAAATATGTAGGTTATATATTTTCCACTTGCATACCTGTGCACTTTAGGCCAATAAATGGCCAATTGCAAAAAAACATACGTGATAATATGATTTAGTAATAATATAATTTGTTACACTTTTAAGGGTGTGTGCCAGCCATTGAGTTGCACGCTGCACATATGCCGATCATTTTGCGATGGATTTTTTTTCATAAACTAACGTTTGGTGTCGCGGCATACGTGAAACTAAAATTTCAAAATGCAATTTTCCATTGCAATGAACAATAAAATTATCTGTCGTTTCCTCCACGGGCAAATATTTATTTCGCTCGATTGTAAATGGAAATGAGCAGAATCACCGAATCTCAGGGAGGCATACGTTTAACTATCATCACGCTTTTTTGCGGCGGGCTGACGGTCTATTAGGACATGGGTTTTTTGTTTTTTCAAGTTTTTTATTTCTTATTTTCTGATATTTCTATACATAGTTACACTTTGATCAACCGGGTTTGGACCTGGGTTTCCTTGTTTTTTTTTTAGTTTCCTATTTCTTATTTTCTGATATTTACATATTTACTTCAATATTTTAATGTTACTACTAAATTTGACAACGTTGGCGCCTATCGTTCATCTTCGGAAAGCCATGCTGCGTGACCACCTGCACGTTAGTTAATTTGTGTGAGAAAAAGTTGATACTTTCTCTTGCCTTTGAATGGATATTTTCTTTAATGTTCGTTACAAGCGCTGAATTGGAATACAGTAGAAACGTTGAGTTTTAGCTCCAATTCTTTTTTTTGTATCCACTAACGATGTCACAGACTTAGGAAATAGTGGTGAATTCACCAGGGTGACCCGGAGTAGTTAAGATATACCAGCTTCACATTCCACTATAGGCAAAGCTCTCATTACAAAATTCCCATATCTGGTCTCCATATTGACAGTGCCTTAAATGGTCTGTACATTATGTAGACATCAAAACATTATCCTATTACACCTTGCTTGTTTTACTATCAAATCTGTATCTGAACAGTTTGATTCTTTTACTGCTTTGTTATGGTTTGTCTTTCTTGGAGTCTTGTAGTTTGCACTCATCTGTGATCTGCACCTCTTCTCCAAATTAAGAAAAAGAGTAAAAGTAGTAGCACGCATTTTCAATTCTATTTTGAAAAGATCATCATTTCAACTATTTCCGCACAATTTAACTGAGATACCAATTTTTGGCTCCATCATCTTCAATGCCAAAATATTCAATCAGTTCCAAATATTGGCAAAGGCAGATCCCATTATCAGCAGGTGAGCTAGTGCTCATACAATTAGGGTTGAAATGGGAAAATATGTGAATTCTAGTAATTTATAATAATTAGTTTGATAGCTTGAAAGTTGTGAGTGCGTTTTTATAAAGTTCGCTTGAAAACTGGAATGGAAAAAAATTTTCCGTCTGTGTCGCGTAATGACTTTTCTTTTTTAAAAGCGAACAAGCCTAAGCCTTTCACTCCCTGCGGCTTCTATAACGTTATGAATTTGTCGCTTCCAATTTTTTTTTTAATTTTATTCTAAACGTTAAATGGAAACTTTCACGAAGCGGTTTTGGAAACTATCTCAATTGGAAGCTGATACTTAAATAACTTCGTGGCGATTTAAAATCCGATGTAGAAAAAAACGTCAGTGGCTCTTCAATTTCAAGTTAGGATCTATAAAACCTTGCGTTACTTTGTTAGTATAAATCTCGCTGAAATTTCATTTAATAATAAATTGAGAATTCTCGAGCTTCTTTAAATTTATTATTGAAATATTCGGCAGTTCAGGTTTCCATAATAAAGTTGGGCAATCGATAATGGAAATAAATAATGTGAGTTTGAGAGATTTTGACTGAAGAATGAATAATAGTGAACAGCAAACAGTATTTTATAGATAAAGGTGTTTTTAATTATTACAGAAATGAGTATAAAACATTTCATAGAGATATTTCAAGAGATAATTTAATTTCCTTTCTGTACTGAGACTCGTTGAAAAACATTTCACAAAAATTCCTATTAAAATTGGATAAGTATTTTTGTTGGAAGAAAAACCAACTACATGAAGTAATAAAACCTTCCAAGCACTCTTTCAGGAAGTAGCTATTAAAAGAATATTACTTTGGACAGTAAAAATAATATTATTCTTCAAATTAGTATTTTCGTTAGACTTATGAACTTTTGCTTATGAAAACGACCGTTGCCATGTTTTCCTTTTGTCTATTTCACCAAGTTTGTCGTAGTGAAAAGTTTTTACGACAAAGTTTAATGCAAGAACATCAAACATGCATAACGACGTAGACTCAGAAACTCCGGCGACATGTCATGTTCAATGAATAAGTGGAGTATTTTGATAAAAATTTGTATATCTTGAAGATTTTTTTGTTTTGTCCATAACATAACCTTTCACCTTTAACAACTCTAATTTGAACCCAAAGATCTACTGAACGTTGCCTAACTTGAACATATGGCTCTATAAAAACAATTCACACTTTCAGTGAATAAGTGTCGCTCCAAGTTTATTATGTGGAAGACGTTAAATTATTTCAGTCGTATTACGAACCAGTCAGTGTGTGAAATGAATTCACATTTCGGTCAAAAAGGAATCCACTTACACGTGGTTGCAAACATAGCTGCAATATATTATCAGCGTAAAAGAGCCTCGCAGATTTCTTGCTACAATTACTATGAATAACGACACCTGTGATAGGGTTGAATCCAAATTATAAGACATTAGTCAAAATTCCAACGGAGCTGTTGACCAACGAGATCATAAACGGAAGTAGGGTTGAAATAGATAGAAAAGGTGATAGGATACCATAAGCATGAATAGGGACGGAACTATTTTTTGTTTGTGTTTGGAAGACGGAGAAGCACCTTAGGAGGGATTTCTCCTGGAAGGATCATGTGGTAAGACTGATCTTTTCACATAAGCATCACATACAAGAGCACAAAGAGCCGAAAGGATGAGGTACAGTGGTCTTGAAACCTTAACTGGCTGTACTGGACACATAGATCAACAGTTCCCATGCCAGCAATATTCTAGTGGATTTTTGAACTGTTACCCACTGCTCACAGCTAAATAATGTTTTCAACTGGTTCTTATACAAGTATGTTCGTCTAACCCCCGCTCCATACCTCTTCTTTTTTCTTTAACTCTATCAAATAATAGAAATATCTTACAGAGGTAGTTGGGTATATCTGGTTCCTTTTAATAATTCAAATAATTGATGATAGGAAAACCTGCTTCTCCTACTTTTAGGTCTCCATGCATTAAACATGAAGCTTTGGTCCAAAATTTTGGTATTGTTATGGAATTAGTAGTATTCCAAATTATAAAATTCTGTTCGAGGTCTCTTTAGCATAGTATTAAAGCCATTCTCAGTATCTTATCCATGAACAATGCGCTTGTATTACTTATTTTCCCACCCACCGATTTTTTCCAGAATTCCTTTGTGAACTTGCTCAATTCTTACACGACAAGGGAATATTTTTTTTTGATATTGCTGTTGGATTCTTATTGTGAATTCCTTTCGTCCCACATTCACTACAGTGACTATTATATTGGTCTTTTACTGGGGATTCGAATTTTAAGGACCTAAAATGTGTTTTATTCGTAGAGGCAAAACTATGGAATATAATGTGGACCAAAATCAGTTCCAGCCATTGCGTAATTTGTACTGTATTTCAATCACTTCAACATCTCGTCCCACTCTCTCTATCTCAATCTCTCCTATCAAAGATATTGATCAATTCGATATGCTATTAATTACGGTTGACGTGCTAGTGTAATTGTATCAATTTAAATAATATCTGCATTGGGGTTAACCATCACCGCAGCATATTAATCAAGAAATTAAACTCCAGATTTAATTTATATCAACTTCGATCAAAGTCCGTGTGTGTGTTGTGCAGTTGACAGTTCAATACCTCCAGTAACTGAGCGTTCTCTTGCTCTCCGCGTATTCTTACCTTCCTTTAAGCCTTATCCAATTAGAGAAGGATATAGCAAGTATAGTAGACCCTTTGATGTCTACCTATTTATCAATTCTGGGTGTATTAACTCGGGACATTGACATTTATTATGCATTAAATTTTAGGTGACTCAAGTTACGATAATATTATGATAAATATTTGATGGCCTCATCATTTGACAGTAAATATAATTAGTTTAGGTATTTGGTTTTCAAAGCAGATACGTTGATAACATTTTTTCATCAATAATGCCGAATTAAGAATTGTGAGATATGAATATGAATACACTGCTCAACAATTGAAATGGATAAGTATAAATTTTATTGACAAACGTTGTCAAATCGATCACACTGTATGCTATGGCGTGCCGTTTTGGTATTTAATAACTTCGTTTTAAAAACAAAAATATCTCTTCTTTCGAAAGTGTTTATTCCCTAATTATTCTGTTAATGAATTAAAATTATGTTTTTCATAATAATAATACAGGAATTTCCATTTTGAAAAACATAATATAAATTGCCGATTTAAAATTATGAAATACATAATGAAAACTCATGAATTAAAATTATGTAAAGCATAATAGAAATTTAATTTCAATTATGTATTGGGGTTGCCTATACTAATCTAATGCAAGTACCTGAAATCGTATAGTAAATGCATTACCTACTGCAGAATAGGCAACCTCAATACATAATGTGAATTGAATTTCCATTATGTTTTCAATAATTTTAATTCTTGAATTTCTATTATGTTTCTCATAATTTTAAATCGGTAATTTCTATTATGTTTTTCATAATTGAAATACGTGTATTATTATTATTAGAATCATAATTGAAATTCAAGTATTAAAATTATGAAAAACATTATACAAATTTAAGAATAAAAATTATTGAATAAATAATACAAAACGGATTTGTATTATGTTTTTCATAATAATAATACACGAATTTCCATTATGAAAAACATAATAGAAATTACAGATTCAAATTTATGAAAAACATAATGAAAATTCAAGAATTAAAATTATGAAAAATATAATAGAAATTAAATTTCCATTATATGTATTGAGGTTGCCTATCTTGCAGTAATGCATTTACTATCCGATTTCAGGTACTTGCATTATAGTAGTATAGGCAACCTCAATACATAATGTAAATTGAATTTCTATTATGTTTCTCATAATTTATATTCATGAATTTTCATTATGTATTTCATAATTTTAAATCGGCAATTTCTATTATGTTTTTCATAATAGAAACCAAGACAACCAAGAAGCACATGATTCTTTCCTACGCACACTAATTGTATGTTATTAGTTTTTTGATATGTATTAGTCAAATAAAGTGGGCTCCTTCCATTCCTTTCCTTTTCTGAAAGTGACTGGAAATGTTAGGCCAGGGGTGTGTGGTGGGAACTTTCCTTCCCTTCCTTTTTTTTAGTCCCCCAAATCAAGTAACAGCATTGAGGTGAGCTCGAGGTGGTTCTACATATTCGCTTTTTCAATTTCTTCTGTTATTCTCTGGAGAAAATTCCATTCCACGTGAATTACGCTTATTATTTGAAATATTTGAAGATAAAAATCAGATATTTTTAAGTATTCCACTCCAATTGTTGACCAATGTATGTAAATTCAACAGGCTTGTTCTCACAAGCATCACAGACAGTCTTTGACAATCTGGATTCGGCGCAAAGACCCTAAAGCGTTCTCACCAAGATTTCTGATTGGTTTAAAAACTGTCTATGACTTGTCAGAGATTTTCTGTGAAAACAAACCTGATGTCTTCTCACACTTCTACTTGTATGTAGTAGACTGGTAGTAGACATTTTAATTAGAGTTGGTTTTTCTTCTTTACAGGTGTGAAATTCATTCGGCAATGGACGTACTGCTCAGTACCGCATCGATAATGAATCTGTGTTTGATTTCACTAGATCGGTACTGGAGCATAACGCAGGCCGTCGAATACTTAAAAAAAAGAACTCCAGTGAGGGCGATAGTGATGATTGCAGCTGTATGGGTTTTGTCTGCCTTAATTTGTATACCACCGTTACTTGGTTGGAAAGTAGCAAGACCAAAAGATGAACAATACCCTAAATGCCAGGTAGGATGATTTTAATTAATTGGATTATTTTTTTAATTCTGGTAGTTTCTAATGTTCCGAAGAACTACGTCAGTGGTTAAAAACATGTTGTTCATGGAACAACGTAATTTGTCTTATTTTAGGAGAAATAGTACTGAAATATGTTCAAGCTTTGTAGAGTTCATTAAATAACTAGAGTTTTTGTCCTGAATTTATCCTGAATTGAAAAAGTGAACTGGTATCGGCATTTTATGTTCACCAATACAGGATATCCAGTTGATTTACAAATTTAAATGACCCACAGTTTAAATTAATTTGCATTCGTCTGGATACGATATACGATTTTTCAATTGAACAGGAACAAACTATCGAACCAACTCATGTGTAAACGTATTTAAATTTATACTAATTTCCTCGTTATCGTCATTTGCCAGTAACTTCACTTAGCCAACTACAAAATAAATCAGTTTGCGCTTGATACAATTTCGTGTCATTCGGATCTTCGTTACTTTACGTGTGTTTCATGTTTATTTTTTACCCAAATAATGGCAATAAATAAATTGAGTCCATTGTATATTTTTCACTTTGCTCGTTAGGTAGGCACTACGGTTAATTGCTTTTGATGTTAATGCAAATACTCGACATGACATGGAATTTTCATGGGGGCCAATGCAAACCGGATGCTTGAGTAATTGGGAGTTTATTTTTAACATATACCAAGATAAGTGGAATACACAGTTGTTTATGATAAAAGTACTTCACGCACAAGTGTCCTACAAAACTTCATCTACGACCACATGAAGCAAAAATAAAAAAATGTGCTCTGAAGGGGTTGAGCAACATGAAAATAAATTATTTTCTATAAACAAATATATACACAACGAATTCTAATTTCAAGTGGTGCGCAAATCGAAGAAATGCATTCTTCTCGCGGTTATTCCATTTAAAATAAGTCTAATTGAAATTTTAAATCAGGAGATATTTTTCACTATGTTTGATGCCAATGCAAAAAACTGTGAATGGTTGTTCTTCTAGTGGCATATTGCCAGTCTTGAACCATTTTTCTGAGAACGTCAAGAACTAACAGTTCACTTGAGTGAGGAAAACATTTGTTTAGTGAGATGAGCAGTCCTAGAAAATATATCTGACAGCCTTTGCCTCCATTTAGCTTCCATTTAGTAATAAATTGTGCATTTCAACATGACTATTTTTATGTATCAAAGGTAGCCAGGTATAACAGAATATATAGTTGACCAATCATGATAAATCAGTAATTCAATCAGTCCAAATAATCCACAAAGGTATTGACAATTTTTTGTATTTATCCCGGTCGGTACCTATATGCTTTTATCCAAATGGAGGCACTTCAAATATCAGTCGAATGGAATACACTTGAAATCTACATACCATATCGAATATCAATGAAATACTAGGACACGTTATTAATTGTGGCATTTATTTCCGACCCTATTTGCTGCATTTAATCCCACACACGATTTCATTAAACCCTTTCAGAGTTTGTCATAGTTCAATTATTTGAGGTTAATAACTATAATCTAAACATAAAAATTTGTTTTCATGTTAACTAACTTGAAAACTGAATACATTAAAGAAAAGTGTCTTTAAAGTTTATGTTCAATGCGAGTTATTTTTACTCTTAGGCTTTTATGATATTGCGGATGTATTGTGTGTTGTTGGAAGAGAGAAATTTCCGCAGTGTTTTGGGCAATAAAACTCCCTATCTGAGGTTTTGCGTCTTACATACGGTGAATCAAAGATAAGGATAAGGTTATGAGATATAAAAGGGAAACGATGGAATGAATTTACGAATTATCTTGGGAAATCCGGAAAATGCGATGAAAAAATGTCGAGTGTCGCCAAGATAGGGTTTATCTCGTTATTCATAAATAGTAGAATGTGTATTTTTATCCAAAATTACCATTTATTGACAATAACATTTTTTAAAGTGCTTATTATTATTATTATTATGCGATCTGTGTTCAATCACAAATTCTGTATCTCTCTGTAGAGTTGGGAGGGTGGTTGTAGGCTCACAACACTTAGTCCATATGTACTTATGTGACACATTGTACATCCTCCCAAGGAGTTGTCCTCCTAGGTCATCGTCCATCCTGTCCCTCTCAGGAAGGTGGACAGGTCATTGGGAGATATCTCCTTTGTATCGGCAGGTGTAGGCCAAGACTCACCGAACACACACTTCGGACACTCCGGACACTCGCATGAGACATGCCTGACAGTTTCATCTTCCTGTTCACACATCCTGCATAGAGGTGTGTCCACTAGCCCCATTGCCATTCGACCCACCTCAGGATAATATTGTTATCTGCCGAGTCGTTAGCTAAATCTTGGTGGCATTCTAGTATTAGCCTCGATATAACACGTTGTCTGTTCAAGGCTAATGGGGCTTGTCTACTATCAGTGCAGATTGTTATGTTTTACCAGAAATTCCTTTCCTGGTTAATTCTTTTGCGGCAATTGAGATACCGGCCAATCATAACTTTCTGCATAGACCTATAGTTCGGCAAAGTGATGAAAGGAATGTGGTCAAAAACATTCGATATTGCTACGTTTAACTTTAAAAAAACTGAAGTGCTGAGTATGTAGTAGTAATTATTTGAAGATTGACTTTTGATTATTAACAATGAATATAGTCACTAGATATTGGCAAGATCGTGGGTGTGTTTCACCTTCTCTCTTCAATTGTACGCTGAGCGAACACAATTGGTAAAAATCGGTCGTTTGCTATGCAACCGCCTGACTTGCTATTGGCAAGCTCTTAAGTGTCTCCTTCCTTCTCGCCCCAACTATATTAGTGAAATTTTAGTATTTTGTTTTTTCCTGGCTTAGCATTCCAGCACCAATCCCCGTACACCAGTTTCTTATGCTGAGAAAACGAAATTCCCCATGCTGAGAAAACAAGACGCTTTTTGTGATCTAGTTGGTAGGGTGAAGTGGTGCATTTATGGAAAGTTAAACAATAAACAATTTGTATAGGTAGTTAAGGATTTGTTTTGGATCAAGTCTCAATTTCAATTAATTTATAACAATGTAACGGCAGGTACCTGACAGCTGTATTGGAAAGTGACGAATCCGTAGATTTATTAAATATCTCTCGCAATGATCGCTCGCTTTTATTGTTCTAAAATGTTTTTTTTTTCACTAAGTTATTGTTTCAACTTTTCTTTATAGAATCCGTCGATGCTAAATCGAGGGGAATATACAAAAGGTTGCTATTTTCATTCAGAGAATTGGTAGCAATGGTGTTGACGCGTAAAATCTGACATTTCTTTTGTGAAGTGAACAGTTTTAGCGTAAACGTTTTGAAATGTGAGTAGGAGTTGTATTGTTGGAAAATTTTGTTCTATTTGAAACGATGAAATTGAATTGTTGATAATTTTTCATAACATCGACGTCAAATAT
>CAJUYG010000346.1:198703-213813 GCA_910591675.1 Galerucella calmariensis | reverse complement strand
GGTGGTGGTGGGGGAGGGTGATGATGTGGTTGTTGCCATTGTGGTGGTGGAGGACCTGGTGGGGGAGGTCCATGATGGTGATGTGGGGGTCCATGATGGTGATGTGGAGGTCCATGATGTCCATTATAAGACATTTTGTGCTTAAAAAGAAAATATCCCAAACATTAGTTGCTCTATTCAGATGATTTTAAACATGAAGTGAGTGAAGTGGATGTTGATATTTTGTATTTTTTCGAAATAAACAAATATAATGAGTTGTGGCAAATATTTAATAAGTAATCGAGAAATATAAGTATAAAATGTTTGTTTTTTATCATTATTTTGTTCCTTATCAAACTCAACAATCACTGTAAAAGTCGAAGCTACATCAAAGTGGCTTTTTCAGTTCGTTGCTGACTGTTTCTTTATTTATGAATTCATTCGTTTCGGTTGTGAAATCAGCTTCTGATGGTATCTTGACCAGGCATTGGACTATAGTCCAGTTTAGTGAAGCCCAGTCCCGTCAACATTTTATGAGACTTCGACCATATAAGTTCACAATTTACCGTGGTTTTGATATGCGTATTTTGAAATGCGCATTTAATCTACCATTTTGAACCTAAAAATGACACCACCTTGAAAAGGAGGGAGTTTCGTTGGAATAAATTTGATAAAAATAAAGGATGGAACTTTTTTTTCCTGCGTATTCGATTAATTGCATTCCCCTGTTCAGAGTTAATTGATCTGTTTATCAGACTACTTAATTGATAATATTTCTGGGGAAGCGTTGTTTTTTTATTTAAGAAAACGTGATGATGTCGTTATCTCGAGAGAGTCTATTTTACGACCGATAAACGTTATTTCCATTTATGTGTGTGACTTGAGTCACACAAATTTTAAATAGCGAAGTTATTAAAGTGATGATTGGATATGATAAGCAAACTAATTGATGGAAAAAAGAAAAAGTAGCATAGCAACAAATAATTTCTGAAAAAAATGAAGACATACAAAATTCCAAAACGATCACATGCTGGTAATATTTGTAATAATATTTCAAAGATAATGGGCTCATCTACATATTTTTTTTATTTCACCATTAGGAAGAGCATATCATTTT
Organism: Galerucella calmariensis; assembly: GCA_910591675.1. Taxonomy (NCBI): domain Eukaryota; kingdom Metazoa; phylum Arthropoda; class Insecta; order Coleoptera; family Chrysomelidae; genus Galerucella; species Galerucella calmariensis. Next base: position 212,717 of record CAJUYG010000346.1, on the reverse strand, counting down.
GAGGCTCTTTGGATGACTACTTAGTTAGTAACAGTATTTTGATCGATTATATGCCTATTATTATACGTTTTAGCAAACTCTAAACAGTGTTGTGTTTGTGAAATAAGAACGTTTAGAAATAATTCAAGCTATTTGACACAATGGACCAGAACCAGAGTAAAAAAAGCTATAAATATTGTGCGGTTCCAGAATGTAAAAGTACTACGATTAAAATATCTAACAAAACATTTATTTCTATTAATAAGAATGCAAAAAAAAACGGAAGCAATGGCAGAAAAGCATAAAAAGACTCAAAGCTTTCGCTGATAAGTCAACATACTTTGTTTGTGTATTTTTAGATTCCATTTTTCTTCAATCAGAATCGTTATAAATTACCTTATAAAAAACGTTGTGAATCCATATTGAGAGGGTTATTGAAAACCACACGCTTGTATTAATCTAATTTTCTTTAAATACGTAGATAATATTGTTTTTATAGCTTGTGGTGTTATTAATGTTCAAAATTATTAAATAAAATGATGGGTCAGTTCTTTACAAATTAAATTTTATTAAATACTGCTTTTTCCAAAAAACAGGTAATATTTTTCAGTAGATAAATAAACTAGTCGAAATTTTAAAACTAGATACACTGAACACGATCATACAGATTAAAACAGACAGATAAATCCAAGTACGCAAAATATCTATTCGACGCCAAAAATTCATCAACACCCAACTAATTAGAAGTAGGTACTGTCAGGAAGTAGACGGAGCACATTTCGAACACTTGCTATAAGAATCCTTATATATCTGATTAATTGGATTAAAAAAAATAATTTGAATAATTTTGGTATTCATTTAATTTATCCGTCAAAATTAGTTTAAACCCAAACAAAATTGATATGGCTATGTAGCCAATGTCAATGCCTTTCAAACGAGATATCACTTGCAATAAGGTCCCATTCAACATTATTGGCCAGAGTGGCACTGTAACGTCATCTATTACTACTACCCCACCTGTTACTATTCGTAGAGAAGTTAACAACATTTTATTTCCACCCTCCAAATTTTATTGATGTAAGTGTAGCCGTTCAAAAGATACAAAGGAGGAGGGGACTTTTGAATAGCACTGTATATTAAGTCAGTGACAAGGTAGCTCACTATTTGGTTTAGCTGAAATATTTAACATCTTGCAAGTAGGCATTACATCAAAAGTATCGAAATAATTATCAATTATAGATTTTCAATTTTTTTTTATTGAATATTGAACTTGTTAGATACAGTTAGTTTTATTGATAGCACTATCAAAAATATTGCTTGTTGAAGTCGCGTTCCGAAAATGATTCGTTAATTCGAAAAAAACAATCCTTTCATCCTTTTAGTAATGAAAATAACGAATCGCTTTAATTAAACCAGGTGCGCGACAAAGCACCACTTCCTATCCTTTTGTTCATGGTTGACAAATGACGAATAATCTTATAAGAATAGCGGATTTGGTTGGCAACTTGGAAGATGCAATAATTTCAGGAAAAAAAATACACGAGAACGGAACTTTAAGTTCTTCTTTTTTATTTCATTCCATCGGAAAGGAAAAACTTCACTGGTAATCCAGGAAAAACAATTTAGAGGAAAACACGGTGGTATTAATTATTGCCGATTGCATACAACGTGTAACAGGCTAGACACAACAAAGTAGTAGCCAGGACACATTCGGCTGAAATACTAGCTACACATTTATCTTCATTTAGTTGTATTAAAGCACTTTCTTTGATTTTTCGTCTTTTATTATTGGGCTCTTTCAATATTATTTTTGTCGAATCCCATTGAATTTTACGCCCCTCTTCACAAGCATGCTTACAAATACGTGACTTAAAGAACTCCCTATCTTTAATTTTTTTTATGTTCACTTATTCAGACTTTCAATGGTCTAGATGTTTCACCTAAATAGAATTTGTGTCGCATTCACAAGATATCTGATATATGCAATTTTTTGAAGATTGTTCTTCATTTTTTGGTTTCGTTTTTGTTAAGATAGATCTCAAAGTATTGTTAGATTCCAAGCTGGTTCGAATATTGAATTGATTACCCATTTTCTTAATTCTTTCTGATAAACCCTTAACATACGGTATTGTCAAGTTCTTAAAAATTATGTTAGCTGAATTATTAATATTATTGTTATTATTATGGGGTATTAACAATGAGCCCTTCTCTATGTTCTTGATTTCTTCATTTACAAATTCTGCCGGGTAATTATCGGCATTTAAAACATTTTCTCCTTTGTGAAATTATTATCATTAGAACAAATGATTCTGGCCCTATCGTATAAAGATTTTTCTACCCCTTTTTTAACGCTTATAGCATGATTTGATTCAAAATTCAAATACCTATTAGTGTGTGTTGGCTCACGATAAACACTTGTTTCATACCCTGTAAGTGTTTTATTGATAAGAACATCCAAAAATGGTAAAAAATTGTTATTTTCAGTTTCAATTTCAAATTTTATAGATTTTTCTCCTTCATTTATATTTATTAAAAAATCATTCAGAGATACTAAGTCATAAGGCCATATTGCAATAATGTCGTCAACATATCTCCACTAGACAATTGGTTTTAATTTTTGATTATTCACTATTTTGGTTTCAAAATGTTCTATGTAAATATTTGATAAAATTGGTGAGAGGCAAGAGCCCGTGGCAAGACCAAAATTCTGTTCATAAAAATTATTATTGAACTGAAAATATGTTTTTGTTATACATAATTTTAATAATTCTATTATTGCTGCTACGCTCAATTTTCTCCTTTCTGTAAGGGTCTGATCTATTTCTAATTTCGATTTGACAAGTTCTATTGTTTTCTGTTCCGGTACATTTGTGAAGAAACTAACTACATCAAAACTGAACAAATAATGGCTTTTGTTGAACTTTAAATCTGATAGTTTTTCTAAAAAATGATTGCTATTTTTGATGTATGAATCTGATTTTTAATATATAATTTGATATAGTGTCCCTTTTAATTGCGAACCTTGTGGATACACTAACTTCATTTGACTTTGAAGCTTAATTCAATATCCGTTGGAGCCTCTAACCCAAGAACTAGTTGTTTCTTATTAGTTGAACAGCCACTGTTTTTGGAAAATAATCTTCAAAACTTTATAAAGCGTATGAATAAATTATTCTACGAGATGTATATGGAAAGTAATTTATAATTTTCACTGTTTAGTTATGAGAATTCCAAAAAAGGAGAAAAAGTCTTACCTTTGTATTATCAAACTGTAAACCAAATACTGAACTATACAAAAGTATGATGTAACTGTCGTATTTATAAAAAATACCAAATATAAATACCGCCATATCTAATCTTTATTATGTATAGAGATTATCCAAAAACTAGATATAAATCAATCCTCTACTTGGAAGATTGAAGCATTTGTTTGTCGTTAAAATGACTCAACTAATTGTATTTATCTATTCATTGATGGATTATGCGTAAATAACTCATCATTTGGGAATGTATCCCAGTGTTTGTTAATAATGACAGTTGGATTGGTAGAGTCCTTGAATCAATATTCATTCATAAAGGATTTTTTGAATAGCATAAACTCAAGAAACTGCTTTCTTTGGTGGTGGGGACAATGTCCAAGCACATATAGTGAAGAGATCAGAAAATAAGTGATTATTGTTGTTATTTGAAGGCCAAAAATTTATGAAATGAACCAAGTTCATCCACGTAATAGCTATTTACCTAACAAGTGCGGAAAATGAATTTTTCTGCACGAGTCTGCCGAGTGCGGAAAAACATTTTCCGCAAGGGTTAGGTACAATATTTTTTCTACGAGCGTGAGGAAAGTCAACAAAACTAATCAAAAGTTGAGATATTTTTATCTGATTATAAGGGCTTATAGTATTCTTTTTCATATCTCTCTTTGATTTTTCTGGTAACAGGTCCGTTTTCACATTTTCTGCTGCCAAAAGATTCTCATCGGGAACTCCCTCGCGTGTATTTTCATCGATTCCCTCGAGACAAATATTCATTTCTAATGAGGATTTACTTATTCACGAGCAAAATATTTTAGAAATGCACTAACAGTTTTCTAACAATAAAGAAACAAAAATGAAAGTAAATAGCTGGTTAGTTACACAAGACATGGTAACTAAAGCATTTCGCAACCACCGGCTTATTATTAATTTGATATATTGAGGTGGAAATTTGTTTGATAAATAAAATGTTTATAATTCTCTATTATTTATTTTCTTTCCTCAGTGTAATTGAAAAAGTTTTGGATCTTATGCGTTCGTCTGAAAAATGTTGTGTACACCGCGGCTGAAATACTACTTTGTTAGACTCGTCTGCTGCTCGCCTCGCTTCGCTCGTCTCGTCCAACAAAGTAGCACTTTCAGTCCTTGGCATACAAATAACTATTATAGTTCACTAATAAAAGTTGGTTTTCTGTATGTTCATTTCTATGTTCACTTTCCTATATCTACAGATTTTTCTGTTTTCTGCAAGTCCTCTTCGCTAGGTGCACAAATCATTAGTTTATCTGCGAACGGACTTTCAGTCATGGTAATGGTTTCAACCTATTTTAACCTCATTGTATCTTCCAAATATACGTTTTCGTAGCCTTAATGTCGTTGTATTTGTGGTTAAACAGGCTCTTAAATCGTGTGGTTGAACTTTAACAACCGATTTTTGGTCTAGGCTACTGTCAGATATGATTCTCATTTATAACTGGTTAAATTCGGATTTTTTCTTGGAAAGTGGTACACCGGAAGGTGAAGAAATAAAAATTGACGTAAGATCTGGAAAAAAAATGTCAGTTTTATTCACCCGGCTTGAAAATACCGCCTTGGTGCGATACTTCTCCGTAGCCCAGTATGTCATTGAAAAAACTGTAATTTTATTTTTAACTAACTCTATTTTCAAATACACTTCTACATACTGGTATACCGATTCCCTCTTTTGTTTGATCTGACTCTAATTGCTATTCAACACAAATAGAGCTTATGCATAACGCTTTGAATTCATCCAATCCCAAATTCAAACAGAACAACTTCACACAATCTATCACCATCAAAGCGCACATATGAATCAAACCATATACAGATTTCTGTATTTGACAGTTATCTTTCTGTGATATATTCCACTATATAACAAGCGGCTCAGATATAACGCAATGTGCATATATAAACCGGGTTCATTATTTGTATACAAAGGATCAATCAACTAAAAATTATTGTTCTGATATTTTTCATTAATTTTGTATTGTATTATAATAATAGTTCGCTAACGAGCCATGGTAGTGGATAAAATGATGAGTATAACATTTACACTGATGATAAATATTGGAACTTTGAGTGAAGTCCGGTACAAGATAAAAATTTTCTGTTGAAGTCTTCCAAGACCAGCCAAATCTTACCAAAGCTATTAAAGCATGAAAAGAATTGGATTGGAGTATTTGGAGTACTTTGTGTATATTACTTGGCAAAGTACAGTTTCTAAGTTATACACCATCTCAGCAGCACGTAATCAGTTTTGAAAATGGTTTGGGATGCCTAGAAACGCTCAATGAACTAGGCGAAAAAAGCAAGTAGAATGAAGATTTTGTGGAATAGAAGAAGAAATCTTTATCCACATATTTGCGGATTGCATAACAGAAACCTACTGCCCTCTCCAGAACCATAGCAACACAAGCAAAACCTACTCGCACCTTAAATTAGAGTAGACCAGCGCAGTATTGCAAAGTATAAATTGCACGCACTTTGGCGTCTCAGGTTTGTCTTTGGTATAAGTAATTTTCCAAGAGAGATATTAGCTTCAACATAACAAATGCTTGTGAGTAGATATCCTCCAAATTACTACTGAAGGAGTTATATACTTTCTGCAAAAACAATAGTTTTGCCTACCCAATATCTGCATCCTGGTTCCCAGCTTTATCCTGGAACAAGGTCCACCAATGAACATTTCACAGTAGATTATTTGTAAACCTTGAGGATATGTGACCTGTCTACCTTCCTGAGAAGGACAGGATGGACGATGACCTAAGAGGACAACTCCTCGGAAGGATGTACAAGGGTGTTCAATATATTTTTTCAACCACTCGGAATAGGATAGCAAAGCCCTATATTTTCTGAAAGCTCAAAACGTGGTTTATTTAATTTCTCACAACAACTATGCCAAGATCATTAGTTTGAAATTTAGAGAAAATTGCAGATGTTTCAAAATCGATTTATCATAAAATTTAAGAAAATTGTATATTGCACGAAAAGTATAATACCTAGACACCCTTATACCTTTCGAATGAGGACATTTTTTTTGAATTTGATGAACTATTAAAATACCATTTAAAATAAGCCAGATACTGCACATTGAATGATCTAATAATGGAACTGAAAATTCTGAACACCCTGTAAAGAGATATTTAGTACTCAATCGTGTAATACATTCAACGATTGTCTAACTATTTAGATGTAAGAGAAAATTTGCTAGAATTTATTATATCAATGAATTATTAATTTTTTTCAAAATGTTCACATTTTTGAAAAAGTCAGCATAACTCGAAACCCTCTGTATTTAGCTATAGGGAACCATTATGAAGGAGTATAATATTTTTTGGAGCAATCAGAAAATGCATTCAAATATAGGGTGTTCCCTGTATGTTTCAGAATATTTTTAAATTATAGTTCAAGTTGGAGTAAAATTTGTGGTATAAAAAGATTTTCCGAAAAAGTTATATTTTCTGCGATATTTGTCCGGTCCCGGACTTTTGCCGAACTCAGTATGACTCTAGGCTCCACCCACTAAACTCGATTAATAACAGTAACCCATTTCACTCCTAACACCATGGGCGCCGGAAGGGTCAAATAAGGGGGGGGGGCAAGTAATTAAATGTAGATTACAACTTTTATATTTTTATTCTCAAAAATACATAGATATGGTTGACTTGAACTAAAACTTAACTCTAATGTTGAAAATATGTTTATGCCCTTTTTTAAGAAATTCATTTCTATGTACATGTACCTTTCTACTGGGAGAAAAGTAATAGAATATTTCTTCTCTTTTGTGCAAACCGATCTAGCCTTTCTTCGCACATTTTGTTGATCTTAGCCAAATTTTGACACGACGAAGGGTACTAAAAGATCTTTCAATTGTTGTTGTGGTAGAACGTAGAGCTACGAAAGTCTTTAGAGCTTCCTTGATGTTTGGGAAAAACTGGCAATGTTCATCTATTAATTCAACCACCTCAAGCTGCTCGAGGTCAGTGTTGAGTTTTGACACCCACATTTCTTTCCAAGTTTGGGCTTCAACATCCAAATTTTCGATTTCATACAGCTTTGAGATGCTATGAATTTTTGTTTTTAATAAACTAAATGTTTCATGTATTAGTTTATCAGTTGTGTTACATGATTTTTTCTAAAGAAGTATAGTACCTATTTTGTTTTGGAAATAATCAAAATCGGATATTCAATTTTCCAAGGGGGGGCAAGTGCCCTGCTTTGCCCTTCCCCCTTCCGGCGCCCATGTACTAACACAGATATTTCAATACAATAAATCATAATATACACGATTGGAAACAACGTTATAATATTGAACAAACACTTTGTGCATTGATTAGCTTCAACCCCTTATTGATTTAAGGATTAGTTATGAAATCTATTCAAATATTCTTGTATATATCCTGACCGCAGCACTGTTCATTAGCCAATTGCCAAATGGTGCGTATCTGTTTATTGTCGAACTTCCATAGATAATCAACTAATTGAAATCCTGAGGTCTCGGCATTAAATATTAGCTTCACATAATATACGAATGATAAATGCTGAAATGATGAATTAATGGAGGCATAAATGGAAACTTAATCCCTAATTATAAAATCGTGTCATTTGAGAGTGTTTACGCAAAAAACGAGTCCATTAAAATTATTATGAAACTAGCGAGGATAGTCAAGGTCATTCAAAAATACATCTATTATTGCAAACAGTACAAATGCTTTTATATTATTTATCGTCCAGAACGAAAACATGTCTTTTCCCTAGTGTGGAAAAACTAAATGGAATCACAGTATCCTAACTACCGACTAAAAATTCACTTCGTCGATTTATGGGTTACCGAAAATTTCCTCACCCCTCCTATCGACTAAGGGGCATCTACCAAATTCGACCTTGCACAATTATGCTTTGTATATTTTTTTGTTTCCCTACGTCCTCACGTTTGAGTTCACATAACGAAAATTTTATTAGAAATATGAAAGCTCCGCAACATGTAGGTAGCCAAGCGGTCCAAGCGGATTTTGGCTCACGTACTACTCTATAAGCTTCGTCAGTACTGAACTGGGAGACCGCCGAGACCGGCGAGCGTTGTATCAACAATGGAACGGCACGCGACTACCGAAGCAGAGAGACAATGTCAGTCATAGAAGGATAGAAAAGCGATCGATGGATTATTATCCGATATTTTAGTGGTAGCAACCGAATTTCAATAGGGAATTGTACGGTCATAAGTAATTTGAGGATTCTGAGATTTTTATATAGTATTCATAAAGCTTCGAATTAGACTTATTATCAATTAGTTTTTTCATTTAATCCATATTTAATTCTTTACAAGGGCTCAAACTTTGCTCAACATGTGTAATTACCTCATGATTCGTATTTTTTTCAACAAAATTTGGTTAGCATTTCAAAGTTTTCATTCGATGAGAACTCTAAGTTCAACATTAATCTACATGATATATTTTTTTCTTAATTTTCAATACATCCATTACCTCAAAATTCTTTGCCAAAAATATTTCGATATTTTCTTAAATCGCTGCCGATAGATTCCCCTTTTAAGTGTTGAGTACACGCAATGCTAATGTGTTGCTGATCGAAATTTCGGAAATATAATTTTTTTTCTTTTTTCGTTTTTGTGAGCAGATCATTGTTTTTGCATGAGCATTAAAAAATTTATACATATTTTTATTATAAAGTTGTATTTAGTATAAATATTATAGTGGCTTATTTCATTGCAAAATGCCTGAAGTGGTATATTGTTCTGTTGATGATTGTCGCAGTAAACTGAAAGAGAGACCGTTTTTTAGATGCGCAAAAGACAAAATTAGGTAAGAAAAGGGCTAATTTAGTTTTTTTTTTTATTTTCTATATTATATTGCAGAAGTGAAGCTTGGAAAAATGCTTTGGGTTTTAAAAGAAACCACCGATATGCCAATATAACGGTGGAACAATGTTATAATAGGATAAACATTTGTAATTTGCATTTTTGCTTAATACTAAATCTGAATTGCTTAAAAGTACAGTTAGTTCTACGACTACAAATAATACCTATACTGCTTCAAAAGTGTTTACGACTGATTATAGAAATATAAAAGGTGTGGATGGGAATGCACTGGTATACGTTACTGGATACCTACTTAAAAAGTGTTTATTTAAATAATAACATTACAAAATAAATCTCCTCACTAGGTATAACAAATAATAATAATACTTTTTCAAATATACAACGACCGTTTTTTTTATTTCCATGATAAAAGGCGAATTCGACATTTATGTAGTATGAAAAACGCTCAGCTGACTCTCGCTGTAGATTGACACTCTTCATCTCATGACTGTTGATCGATGCCAGTTCGAGCTTAGCTTGCATTTCGATGCGGACATTGAAGTTTTTATAAAATCCAGTGGCGTAATATGGCAGTGGAAATATTCCAAGATTTACTTTGAAGAGCAGTTGAAGATATTGCGTTTCCAGCCTTAGTATTTTTCAAATATTGGAAAACTTGCAGCATTGATTTGGATGTGAAGCATGGGTGAGAAATAAAGTATCTCAGAAGAGTCAGGGGTGTCACAAAAATGCACATACTGGGAAACACAAAAGTAAGGGAAGACCTGGGAATAGAACCAATGCTGGAATTCATTGAAAAACGACAACTCAGCTGGTGGGGGTATCTCCAAAGAATTAATGATGGGAGGCCTGTCAAGCAAGTGTAGGAATTCAAGGTAGAATGAGCTAGAAGAAGTGGAAGACCGGAGCAAACATGGGATGGAATATTCGAATAACGAGAGACAAAAAATAATGTACAAAATTCGTGTACGTTGAAAAATATTGTTAACAATACAGACATTATGTATGTATGTATGTATTTTGGGGCGACATTCACTGAGACCCAAAAGATCTATTGTGCCCCCTCACTTCTACTCAGTTTCTGAGGAGAGTCTCAAAGACTAGTATCTCCTTTAGTCCTATTTCCCAAAGAAATTTTAGGATATCTGCAGGCTTCAACTTAGGTAAATGTTCCTCTTCTATCCACCAATCTCCCAGGTGCCGTGCTTAGGATTCTGAAGTGCTGCGCAGTTGGAAAGTATGAGGATGGAGGATTCTTCTGATAAACCACACAATCTACAGTCCTCTTCTTCCAATATTTTGAGCTTTTTCAGGTGCCCATTCAGGCGACAATGTCCCGTTGGGATCCCAGTTAAAACAGTTTTACTTTGACTCATGCATTCATTTTATCTCAACAGGTTGTAGTCACCCAGAAGAGTCTTTGATTGTATAAACCCCACTAGATTTTTCCAATGGTGATATATTTTCTTTTTCTCGGGTTTACCTATTTCTCCCAATATTACATTGAAGCTGATTCTGCAAGAAAATTCAGGCCCCTGGAAAGGTATTTCAGTCCCCCTCTTTGCTAGTTCATCTGTTATTTCATTTCCTTTTATTCCAGTGTGTCCTGGAATCCATAGTAAGGTTTGTCTAGGCATTCCCACACCATTTTGGAACTGATTACACAAGAGCTCAGTGCTTTAATGGCCGCTTGACTTTCCGACATTATGATAATCCGTTGTCTTCTGTATTCTCTATCAATATTAAACAGGGCGCACTTTCTTATGGCGTGGATTTTCGCTTGAAAGATACTTGGGGTTCTCCTCAAGCTTTCAGAGTGTTTGGTTCCTGACCCAAATACTCCCATCCCAGTTCCTTCTATTGCTTTTGAGCCGTCTGTGTACCATTGAATGGCATTCTTACCAAGTCTGGTAATGGTATTTGGATCCCATTCCTTCTTGTTGCTTAATTCCCAGGTTGTCTGATTTCTATAAGTGAGGAGGAAGTTTTTTCTAATGATTCCCTCTCTACTTAGTTATTAACATATACCCTACTCCATTAAATGGTAACAGGAATTTTGATTATACATATAAATATATACTAGTTTGTTTCATTTTACTGTGTTTCCAAGTTTTTGTTAACTTTATTTACATTGTACGAGATATCTTCGACAACCAAACAAAACATGTTTCCTGTATAAATATTTTTTTTTGAAATTCAATTTTAATAAAATTCTAGCTAACAGCATCGTCCAATATATGCGGAGTGGAAAGTATTACAGTAAAAATGTATGTATTCTAGTGGATGCTATCGGAAAACAACATTTTCTCAACCAGAAACGTGAATTTTTCAATGTCGAATATCGGAAAATTGTTTCACATTAACAATTTTATTTTCTTACATTAGCTTCCTGAACTATTTAAGTTTTGTTAAATCACTTCACAAAAATATTGGACAATTTGACCTCTAGTGGTATTATTAGTGAAAATGCTTCTGTCTTGTTAACAAATTGCCACATTTTTTGTATAAAAAACAAGCCGGTGCCAAGTTCCTGGTTAAAAAATACAAAAAAATAAAAGAACGGAGAACGATATTCACCAGCGAGTGTGTTAAACAACAAACAAAACTAATTCTCCGTCCAAAATATTTCCAGGGAAAATTATTAGTCCTATATTTTACGAATATTGCACGAATGGTTGAAGGCAATTTTCGGCAGACAGTTTCTCTATCCCGCCAACCAACAAGTTTCTCCGGCTCCAATCCTGCACAATTTGTGATTGCCTAGTTTCGTAATTTATGAGCCGACATTTGGATTTCCCGACTCCAGCCTGAGGTTCGGATGCTGCAAATTAAAGAGGATTTTTCATCATACCCGATTGAATCTACTTCTTCTCTTGATTTATGTGTATCCCAGGAGGTAGAACACTGGCGTGGAGCTTCTGCCGCTGAACGATATGTCGAGAAACTTCAGTTCTTCAAGTCTTTGAAATAATGAACGAGAAAGCAAGTGAATTTTCATATAAAAATTCTAAAGAACTAGGTTAATTTTAATTGAAAAGTGCTGCTAAGTCGAGGCGCAAGCCGAGCAATGTTCAGAGCCGTCCAGAAATGTTATGTTTTTCCTACTCGGTTAACAATGTACCATTATTGTACGACAAGTGAAATATTTCTTGCTGGAAATATGATAAGATTTGTGGAAGTTTACACTTATTACATTGCTCACATTAGAAACGAAACTCATACTTATTTTCCAACTCCAAGTGGGAAAAAGAATTTCAGCTTAGAAAGGAATAGCTGTATTGTTGAGGAAAGAAGTGCGGATACAGGTGCGCAGTAAACATCCAAGGTGCACTTATAGTTTGGCAAGTTCATCTGAAGCAACGGGGCATCGGTAAGAGGAGAGGAAACTTGGCGCATATCTGTCATAAACGTACAAATGGCGTACGGTACCTATTTTACCAAGTAAAACTGAGAATACAAAGGTCACTGACAATACCAACGCCTCTGGATAAATCAATATCAGTCAATTGACGAAGTGAGGGGGGAGAACACACCCAGGTGCTTGCCAATAAGAAGTCAGCTTTCGATAAAAATCACCAATTATGTAATTCGGAGGGTGTGGTGATTATGGTTTTCGTACAACACTGCCAGAGCTTGAAGAAGCCCATAACAAATTTGGAAAAGTGCTTATCTTTTAATATTCATAAATTGAAAAAATATTGTTAATAGAAAAAATCCAAGGAAACAAGAACATTCAAGAATTAACGTTTAATCCTATTGTTAATAATAAAAAGTCCGTTTTCTAATTATTATCACTTCATACTTAGCACCTCAGCTTTTTCATAGTTAAACGTGGCAATGTAATGTTTTCGACTGCATTCCTTTCACGGCCTCAGATAAACTTGCCAAAGTATACTTCCTTCATTGGCAGGGTAAATATGATTCTCCAATATCTACCAGAGAGCTTTTGCTTGCTTTTACGAGTTTTCTTATATTCGGAAAAATATTTTTATTAGTGTAAGTGAGATCCAATTCAGGATCCTTGGAACTGCACCTGTCATAACTTACTACCCATTTTCTCTGGTCAAATTGTTTTCAGGAACTGAGCCATATGAACGGTAGAAATTTCCATAAATATTGTTCTCACCCGTACCTTCTTATATGTTGAAAGAAAGTAATTTTTTTGTTATTTTTCCTTATTTTCCCCATTTCCTCAACTTCATAAAAAATGAATTTCTTTTCTGTTATGACTGGACTTCGGCTTCTTCGGTCACATAATTTATTTTTAGGTACCTATTGTTCTTATTTAGTATATGAATTTAATTAAATTTCACAAGCTTTTTTGTCATACACAAAGAAAATGTTTTCTACATTTGTATAGGGAGATTACAAGGGCAGAAAATCATCCTTAGCAGCCCAAGACTATTACATGCACGAGCAAGCGTAGCGAAGCGAGGGCAGCTGATAGTTAAGGGCTGCTAAAACGTTCCCTGCATGTGTGACACTCAACTGTTTTCCGCCTACCGAATAAACCAAAAAAAATAGAAAAATATAACAAAAAGCTCTGGTGTTCGATTAATTTAATTACAACTGACATATTGTGAGAAACTTTTACCTTGAGCTGCTGAACAATACTTTCCATCCTATTTTTGGTGTTCATTTGGTTTTCCGGTGAACTTTTTCAAAGGAAGTGAAAACATATTGTGAGAAACTTTTACCTTGAGCTGCTGAACAATACTTTCCATCCTATTTTTGGTGTTCATTTGGTTTTCCGGTGAACTTTTTCAAAGGAAGTGAAAACTTTTCAGTATATCCCAACATTTCTCGAGTGGTGGAGTTGATGATTTCGCTTAATGATGAAATATATAAGATAGGTAATCGAAATCAGGTATTAGGCTGGCCATAGACGGACCGCATGCTGCAGTCGACTACTCGAAAGCCGTCG
>CAJUYG010000346.1:170237-185135 GCA_910591675.1 Galerucella calmariensis | reverse complement strand
ATTTTATGATCATCGGTGAATATTTTATTGTAGAACTATGATAACCACCCCTAATTCGTTTCACCACGCGACTATTTTATTTCTTATATTGGTCTTAAAGCCCCAATGCCACTAATCCAGTAGAAAAGCAAAGACTTTTGGGCAAACATCCCTTAAAGTTTCCGCAGTCTACAACAATCAGCACTAAGTAGGGTTTAGCGCCCTATTCCGACCACTTCTCTTAATTATTGTTTCAATATAGGAAACCATTCAGAAGAGTTTATTTAAGGGTATCGCTTTTTCCAGTTACTGTTAGCTCTTCGGCCAGTGTGAGAATGATAAATTTGTTTTATCATTTTGTTCTTATAAAATTGGAGAAAAAGTTTAAATGAAACTGCGATAGCTGGAATTATAAGTAGGATTGTGAAGTTCTACAACTCCCTCCGAAATGACACGCCACTAATAGGTATTGTACCTGTCCTGTTTTATGTTGCGGAGAAAATATTTATTTAACAGTGTCAAGACATATTTCATTCATTTCTGATGCATCATTGTTATTAACATAAGTATAAATTATATTTTCTTAATAGGTTTGGCGATGATTGACGAACTGCAATCCTGATAAGCAGGGTCTTTGTTTATTATTTCGTTGAAACGTTGTAAACAATTCAATATTAGAAATACATAAAAATGTACGCAGTTAATTCTTTATCAATAATATTGTATGTATGTGAGTATTTTGGGGTGACATTCACTGAGACCTAAAAGATCTATTGTGCCCCCTCACTTCTACTCAGTTTCTGAGGAGAGTCTCAGAAACTAGTAGTTCCTTCAGTCCTATTTCCCGGAGGAATTTCAAGGATTTCTGCAGGCTTCAACTTAGGTTAATGTTCCTCTTCTATCCAGTAATCTCCCAGGTGCTGTGCTATAGGATTCTGAAGTGCTGTGCAGTTGGGAAGTATGTGGATGGAGGTTTCTTCTTCCATGCCACAAAATCCACATTCCTCTTCCTCCACTATTTTGAGCTTTTTCGGGTGCCCATTCAGGCGACAATGTTCTGTTAGGATCCCTGTTAAAACACAGTTAAAGCGTAGTTTTACTTTGACTCACGCATTCATTTGATCTCAACAGGTTGCAGTCATCCAGAAGAGTCTGTGATTGTATAAGCCCTACCAGATCTTTCCAATGGTCAGATCTCTTTTTTTCAGCCTTACCTATTTCTCCCAATATTACATGGGGGCTGATTCCGCAAAAGGATTCAGGCCCCCAGAAAGGTATTTTAGTCCCCCTCTTTGCTAGTTTCTCTGCTATTTCATTTCCTTCTATTCCAGTGTCCTGGAATCCATTGTTCTCGCCTAGTTCATTGAGTTTGTCTAGGCATTCCCTGCACACCATTTTGGAACTGATTACACAAGAGCTCAGTGCTTTAATGGCTGCTTGACTATCCGACATTATGATAATCCTTTGTCTTCTGTATCCTTTATCAATATAGAACGGGGCGTACTTTTTTATGGCGTGGATTTCCGTTTTAAAGATACTTGGGGTTTTTCCCAAGCTTTCAGAGTGTTTGGTTTCTGGCCTGAACACTCCTATCCCAGCTCCTTCTAAAAAATGAGAAATAAATATAGTTCAACTTCTTAGTTCGATATTCTTCAAAAGCGTGTTTTTTAGTTTTTTCAAATTATATTTATTCATCATACCGTCTTAAACAATAATATTACTGTTCACTGAAATATGGAAATAAGATTATTTAGGTATATCAGCATGAAGTGAGTTGACAAAAAGTGGTTTACTCCAATTGCCATAATGCTGCTTTGTTGATAATAATATCTTTCCTTCCTTCCACTGGAAATTATGTTGCTCTTCGGACCAATTTTCTGTATAAACAACAGAAAAGTGTCTGACAGTTAAATGCCAACTACTAGCCATTCCACAAATATTGTGAAAATGAAATGGCAGACGATTATCAACCAAGTGTAGATCTCCGTGGGCAAATAAAAATAAATTGGATAGCTTCAGGGAGTGACTACACAAATGTAAGAATAATATATCGAATGGGAGATAAAAGTGTATATTCTAGTTTTGAAATAATAATGGAAAGAAAATATTAGATATATACATTTTTGTTTGTTTTTAATTAACAAAGACTGGTGATAAATAACACTAAGACAATTCCAAGCTCCTAGATTTTATATGAAAATGAAAACGTTGAAATATTTTCATCACTGTGAGTTATTCAGTTACTGACAGCCTGATATAATTTGTTATAGCTTAAATATATTAATAGTCGTGACAGGTGACAGTCTTTCTGTATGAAAATGATCTAATTCAACCTGAACGCAAAGCGTACATTCGGATAACTCGTCTAAGGTTGCTTCTCCATTTTGTCCAAGCTTAACGAAATTGTGGATCCTTTATTAGATTACCACAGATCCTTTTCATTCCAATAAATGTGATTATTTCACGAACAAAGGAATTGAAACGAGTAGCCAGAATAAAAGTGTGTGTTCACCTCATTATTTGTCTGAGTACCAGGTTATTGATAATGGTAATTATCCATAGAACTACAAATTAAAACATAAAATGACGTTTTCTGATTGTTAAAATAACAATACAAAACGTAGGAATATCGTGATACGCAGCCTGAAACTCAAACGGCGCACGCGGTATACCTTTACCTTTTTCACCTGACTGACGGACGTTGTTCTACTGAACACATGACTGACGGATGTTTTGATGTTCAATACATAATTCTGAACCCTCAGACAAAATTTGAAGTTTTAGAAACGAATTGCACTTAATAATTATTTATCATACGTCTATCCGGACTGACTGACCAACACAACATTTATTTTAAACAATAGAGAAGTTGTATAACAATTTTCAGCTTTTAGAAATTCATTTTGTTCACCCGTCAAATGATACACCTTTGATATCGCACCTGAGCCACCTGTTCTACTGCACGCTTGACTGACCGGAGCATGATTGTGTACCCATTGGCTATAACGATTGAACAAAAAACCAGTCTTAAGAGATTGGAACAGTTTTTTTGGCTCTGGCTCTTGGACTATAAGACGCTTACGACTGCAACTTCTAGACTCTAACTGGAGGGTTCCCATTACGTGAAACGGAGTCTATCAACGTACAGATCTCGTAGAAAACAATTTTAAATACTAATTTTCCCATATATTAAGGTGAATATCAATATTTCATTCAATAATTCACTGAACAAATATTTTTATATCAATGGTAAATATTATTTTCATCACATACATTAATATTTACAAATCGCTTGAAATTGATGTAAAGTATATGTTCTCTTGAGCAAATTAAGAATATGTTTACCAAAGTAATATATAAACAGTAGTGGGTATGAATAGAACACGAAAGATATGATTGAAAATATCCCTGATTTTCCTTTGATTCCGAACAAATATGTTTGATTTATTTGAATTGCGTTTCAAAATAAATTTGAGTTTAATACTTGTTAAATTAATATACTAGTGAAATATGAGTGAAATAAACTGTAAAACTCAAGTTGGTTGCTAACTTTTCAGCATGTTTTGATAAATATGTACTTGATGGTGTCCCTCAATACATTTTTCAACAATTCAACCATTCTACTAGCCTACTAAACAAATTTATATCGATTCTTACGAAAAGATAGTTCATTATCGAATGAATAATGGAAGAAAAATTTAAAATACCTTCTAATTAGATTAATTATATGAAGGAGGATGTATGAGCTGGAAAATCTAAAATAATTTCTCGATACTATTATTTAAGTGGTCTCTATTAAATATTTCATGTGAAATTGGTATTATCTATCTTCTTACAATTTTTGGTTGAAGTCCAAAGACTAAAGTCTCACTAGAAAACAAAATCCTTATCTCCAAAAATGTCATTAAGCATTCATGGACAATGGACATATGGAGTCGAGCTGTGGAGCTGCGCTTCAAAATCTAACGTAAATATTATCCGGATGGAAATACTCTGTCAACTAGTAAATGCTCCATGGTTTATATCAAATCACACCATTCACGTAGACCTGCGAGTGCCCACAGTAGAAGAAGTTATCCAGGAATTGTTGAGGCAAAGAAACACAAAAAGACCAAAAAATGGCCAATCGTCCCAGTATGAGGTTTTAGAGGTTACCTCACTGGATGTAAGCCCCATCAAGACCACCTCATAGATGCTAGTTCACCTAGAACTTTCGAGCAAATTAACCCACAGAATGTAAATCATCATTATCATAATCATAAATCATCAAAGTAAATATTCTGATTGTTAATAAAAGTTATTCAATAAAAGAAAAAATCGTTAAACCGAATCAACCAGTTGATTTTTTGTTCCAACATCCCCAATCCACAAAATCTTTATTAGAACCGAACTAATCATTCATCATATCCAGAATTAATCAAATTCTGATCACGAACGGATGCTTTGGAAAGATTTCCCTTGTTACCGGTTATATTGTTATCGGTCTTTCATTTACTGATCTGGAATAACTTGTTACTGTAATTCAATTTTAAATTAAGTGCGCTCTACCTTGACCGCAGATATTTCGAATTATTTCTATGTGGATGTGCCTGCCGAACGGAGCAGAGGTCGCAGTTCAATGAAACATACATTCAATATGGATCAGTTATTAATACGTTCAGTTCCTTTGCGAGTATAGTAAATTATTTATTGCAATTAACAACATTAATTGTATATCCACTTTCGGATTTAATATGTAATAAATTATCTTCTAATTCTGTGATGTACATTGGACTGTATCCAGAGATTTGTTTAAAAAATCTTCAGGCGATTTAGGCTCTACAACCCTATGGGATGTCCTGGATTGATTGATTACTTCGGCACCACCAGTCGGAGGCTGCGAGATCTCGTCACCATAGCTTTTAGACTTTTTGTACTTTTGGTTGTACCATCTAGGTATAGGTTCTTTTGGGAGAAATCCCATGACCGGCAAGTAGTCCTACTACTTTCCTCATCAGGCCTGGGTGTCTATTCACTCACAGTGGGAGCTCCTACGAGAATAGACATATTATATGAAGCTCTCTCTCTCTCAATTGCAAACTATGATACAGTGTGTACTCTCGTAGGAGCTCTCACTGTTGAAAAGACACCCTGGCCTCTGTTGAGATTTATTGTTCCATTGGTCAGTGTCTCCGAGTGTTTTTAGACAGGGGCCTATTTCACAAAGGTACAAGCAAAGTCTATACTTTCCAATTGGAATATATTATAGACTTTGGTACAAGTATTGTTGAAAATAGTTGTGAGTAACAACCACTTGTTTTCACAAGCTGTTACGCACAGGCATTTCATGAACAATCACAAAATTTTTCCGCAACAAGTTAAAATTGTCTGTAACACTTGTTATAAACAAGAAGGGAAATAACTTGTCAACAATACATCATACATAACCTAAAAATTTTGTTCATAAAACTGTTTTTCCATTGTCAGAGATGTTAGCTTAGCTCCACAAGCGAGATAGTGAAATATGTCTAAAAGTGTGAAATTGGGTAATGAAGTTCTTATTTTAAAAGGAATTGAAGACAGTAAAGGCACTTTGTTCGGCATTTTTTCCAGCAAGATTACAAAAAAAGATAAAATAGAATGTTGGAAGGCGATTCATCAAAAGTCTGCCAGCTTATGGCTTGTACCTCCTACTGAAGATTAGACTTACTGTCGAGATGTTTTTTTGGCAAAACATAAAATAGCGACACTGGTGAGCTCAAATATATTCAACTATGATCTATGTATATTTAAAAATTGTCAGCTATCTACCTAGGTAGAAGAGCTTTAGTAGATAACAAGTTTCAGATGCAATTTTGTTGACTACACTAGTTAATAACAGGTAAATTCATAGTAAATAACAAGTAATTTACTTGTAAAATTGTGAAAAATTGCCTGGGGCCTATTTCACAAAAACACAAGTTTGTAAGTAACAACTAGATTTTAATAAGTTTGGCAAAATATGTAATTACTACAGCGTTTCATAGAACGACAAGTGTACTCTTGTAAAAACAGGCAATTTTTCACAATTTTACAAGTAAAGTACTTGTTATTTACTATGAATTTACCTGTTATTAACTAGTGTAGTCAACAAAATTGCATCTGAAACTTGTTATCTACTAAAGTTCTTCTACCTAACTTGAAAGATAGATAGCTGACAAGTTTTAAATATACATAGATTATAGTTGCAGCAAAATGTGGTCTAGTATTTCTTCGTCAGAAAATGAAAATGGAGAGATTATATGTATACGTAGTAGAAGAGTGTTTAGGCCTAGAATTAATTCTGTGTTCCACTTGTTATTCGAGTTTAATGAACGTTTTAAAATGACTTCTGTCCAAACGGAACAGCTTCGTATGGATATTGGACATATGCTTCTTCATCCAACTGATCGGTCTCACGCACTATCCACAAAAATGCAGATTTGTATAGCATTACACTGGTTAGGTAATCGAGAGCATTACCATGTCATATCAGATGCACATGGGGTTAGTAAGGTAAGTGTCTGCAGATGTGTTAGAAAGTTTGTGTATGCAGTTAACCAAATTAAATTTCCCCAATGCGTTAGTTGACCTGACAATATTTTAAACGTTTCTGCAGGATTTTTTGCAAGATTACCCCAAGTTATTGGATGTGTCGATGGGACATTAGTAAAAATAGATGCTCCAACCGAAAATGAGCATGATTGTTTGCGGACCAAATTTGGAAATATATTATGCTAGTGCTAATTGGCTTACATATGGTATACAGAGTGAGTTTTTCGACTGGAATAATAATAGTGATAATACTGTAGAAAGCTATCGGTAGAAATCTATAGTGTGCAGAGTCCCAGTACTAATCTGGGGACAAACTATTTAACCAATACGAAATGATACAATAAGAGCGAAAAAGGAGAAAATACGTGTATAGCCTCACAATAATGTTCTCAAAAGAGGTTCCAAGTTTATAATGAGGTCTACACACAATTTATGATTGTTTTCATAATGTCGAAAATAATGTTTCCAACAATCTTATTTTCTCACGCTAAAATTGATTGAAACAGTCTATTAACTGGGCAAACCTTTGTTGTAGTAATGAATATAAAATTCGTTGGCGACGATTGTTATGTTATGGCTCCAGTGCGGACCAATTAACCATAAATGTTTGTTTAACTACATCGCTCGTGAATTCATAGATTAAAAGTTAATAATATCGTTTGTTACCAATTCTGCAGGTCTGTTCGTTTCTTTGTTAATAGTATTATTTATTCAGTGTGCTTTTGTTAACCTCCGCAATATTGGCAAATATAATTAACAATTTACAACTGGTATGTCTGATAAAATATGTACCCGTACAATGGCCAGGTTGATTTCAATCTTCACGTGGTGGAGTTTGAAATTAAATTTTTTTTTGTCGTAATGAAATTAATTTCGAATTGGAATTTTTGTTTGAAACCAATACTGAAAATACTAATTCAAATCAGCTGAGTGTTGTTTACAATAATTGTACTTTCAATCTCATAATAATTATGGGTTTTAAACAAAAAACAAAAAGAAAGTGTGATTGGATGGGAAAGAAAAATGTTGAGAAGAATTTTGAGAGGAAAAAAAGTAGAAGGGGTGTATATGAGGACTAGCGAAGAATTATATAACATTTATCGTGAACCCAAAATAGATGCAAGTATTACATTGAGAAGACTGGTTAGGGCACATAGAAAGGATGGAAGGAGGAAGAATAGTGGAACAAATAGCATGGAGAATTCTGGAAGGCAAGAAGAAAAAAGGCAGACCAAGGAAAAGATGGAGGGAGGTGGTACTATAAGACCTGAAAGAAAAGAATGTGAATCGATTGAGAGAAAAGGCCAAAGATAGAAAATTATGGAAAGGAATTACAAAGCTTTTTGGGCCTAAGAAGCCTGTTAAAAGCTATAAACATATATATGATAATTATGGTAATAATAAAAATAATTATACGGACACAACCAGTCTATCGTGAATACGAGAATTAAAAATATAGGCAATGGGTGCTACACGTAAGAAATTACAACAAAGTTTCATACTGTTAGTGGGCTCGTTAACTGAAACTTCTAAATCAGTTTTAACTGTAGTAAAACAGAGTACTAAGGATAAATATATGATTCTAAAAATTTCATGTCAATAGAGTATGTCATTCTCCTAATACAACCAATTAAACAAGCATACCGTAGCGGGGCGAAGACTATGACTGTGACGTCACCGCATATGAAAGTTAATGTCCACAAACATTACGCTTCTGACTGTAACGTGCCTTGCATATAATTCATTTGTTTTCTATTAGGTACTTCTTACAAAATTTTTGTGTTAATAAAATAAAATGTGTGGACCTAATTTTAAAAAAGCAGACTCATTAAATGTTCCAGAAGTGGACTTGCTTATGATTATGGAGTTTTTTAATTAAAAACATGAGTTTATTATATTATAATTTTATACTATGTCACACATCGTTTTATTACTATTACTAGCTAAGTAGTCATCTAACCGAAGACCGATCGGCGCGGTATCCGCTCTCTGAACGAAAGATTTCATATGCGATGACGTCACGGCTTAAATTCAGAGAGGAATACTGTTTAATGTTTATAATTTTTTTTTGGCGACTCTGGAGTCTCGCTGATGTCTAATCTTTTGCACAGAGCCTCAAAATCATGTGATCTTCCTAATGGTAAAATATGTAAATGAGCCCTACTTCTATAATTTCAAGCTTCTACATTCTTTTGGTCAATCTTTCGATGCAAGTGAAGTTTGCCATGATCATGTGATTTTCTCTGGTTTCTATTCTTCACAAATATCTGTTATTTTTTTCAATCTTATATTAAAGTATTTCAATGCTTCTCATTCATTTTTACTTTTTCTCAATTTTCGCTTTTGTCACTCATATTCCACAGGATTAAGAAGGGTAGGAGGGTAGGAGTGTAGGAGGGTAGGAGACAAACATGTTTTTCTTCATAATTGAAACTTTTTTAATATCCAATATTATTTATCTCAAATTTGTTTGACATGTTTTCAAGTCTTACATAGCTATTATTAGTCGGAATTTTATATTAAACTGTGTAAATATATATTCAAGATTTATAAACACTTTTTAACCCTCCTAACTTCAGGTAGATCCTCAGTTAGGTGCGTGGTGTTGGGACAAACATGTAATTTGCAAACACATGTGAATGTTATTCAAATTTCCCACCCTCAACATAAAATGATAACCATCAATTACAGTCAAATTTACACCAAGCAAAAAGTAAAAAAAAATATTATTACATACACAAATTACAAACTGCTTCATATTTTTTGTTGGAGCATTATCATTGAGATATGAATATATATTTTTTATCTTTATCATTTGTTAAATGATATTAATAATAATATTTGCTCCCACTATGAAGACTTTACACATATTTACACGGATGCCTCTAAATCTTAAGATATGTGTGAGAATCTCTCACCCGACTCTTCACATTTTTCGAACTATTTTAGTTATTTTCTGCATGGTTTCAATATTTTTGGAACGAAGTTCCTTATCGCGCGTTGTGAAAGGAGGCTAGACGGATAAAATTCTTACCAAAAGTTGTCACGACACTTTTTGATATAGGAAGCTATTCTAAGCAGTGCGGCGTCGCGTGTTTCTCTGTCTGCATCTATCTCTCTTATAGAAAGCAAATAAATTGAAAAAAATTTCACCATAGTCCGGGCGCGAACCATCAACCTACGCGTCTATATCAAGTCATTCAACACATGCTGCCATGAGCTCTCATGTGTATTAGATGCGAAGAAAGGTATTACATGCTGCAATGTGCGATTATATACAGATAATAATAATAAATGCTTTTGTATTTTTAGCAAGTTCGCACTATAACCTCTCTTTATTATTGTGCTAACCAAGTCATACGCATTATAATCTTCACATTTTGTGTGTTTAGCAAGTGTACGCGTCATAATTTTAATAAATTCAAAAACAAATCATATTTTAATATTACAATTTCAGAACGTATGTATTTAGCAAGCCGTGCGTGTTCTAACCTATACGCTGTTTTGTTTACGAAGTCGAGAGAGTATATTATATATACACTCTGTTGTGTTTACAAAGTCCCGCGCAGTGTCCCTTGACACCTCTCAAGTTTTTTTTCACTAATTCACATTCAGCTGGCACAATAACCGATTTTTCACAAGAAAATTGCTGGTAAAGAGAAATAACTCGATGAATAGAAAATATCCTTCCAATGAAGATTGATTTCACAAGGCTCCATCCTTTTTACCTCGCCGACAACAGAGAGCTCGGTAAAAATTGAATTACCCCAACGATAACCATCGATCTAACGTTACCCTAAATTACAACATGGCGAAAGCAATCTAAACGGGATGTGTTAAAATCGACATTGTGTTCCGTCATCCACATTCCAATGATAAAATACTCACCAATACCAACTGGTGGCAATGCAAAATTTACATCATTCGACGAATGGAGTTTGAAAAGTGATGTTAATTTTTCATCAGTCATTTCGAAAAGGGTTTTTCATTTCCACAATGGCAGAAAATATTTGTTTTTGTTCCAAGCCGTGTACCGAGTTTTTTATTTATTTGGCCTCTGCTTATTTTGTACGTTACTGCCTGTGAATTTGACTAATTTTTTTAACGACCTGAACATTTCTATGCCCTACCTACCGGAACTTATTGTGAATCTGAAGCTTCCAGTTACTTACTCAAACACAAACAAAATTTTACCAAAATTGGAACAACCGTTTTGTAGAAATTGAGTATTAACCCTTTTAATACCAAGCTTTTTTACATACGTGCGATACCAAGCAGGGTTCATTTGCACCCCATGTTTTTTTGTCTATCTTTGTAATTTTTACACTTTTTTTAAGTAAAATGAAAAAAAAACGCAAATAAATTATTTTCTATCTATTTTTATTTCAATCTATTTACTAAAAAATGAACAAACCCTAATCAGGTATTCAAGATTAATTTTAATTTTTTGCTTTACATGGGATACAAAAAATTTCTTTTCAGAGTGATTTACACAAACAAAACGCTCACATTTTACACAACGTTGTCTTGATTTTCTATCTTTGGTTCTTTCACAGAGAAAACATCTAACTTGAGTTCCTACAGGTCTTGTTGAAGGAATATTCTGCTTCAATTCTCTAAAAACCTAAAAATTACTGAGATGGAAAATATCCATGTAAGATTTTAGGTGAATTACATTTGGAACCTTAAAAAATGCAGCTACTCAAAACAATATATAATTGGCTTAGATATATACAAAAAAGTACAAGTAGGGTGCATTAGCACCCCGCTTGGTATTATAAGGATTAACCCTATTGGGGTATGAACCGCTTAGGAGTTGGACATGAACCTGATTGCAGTGCCACCTACTGGGACCAATTTGTTATATCGCAGTAATTTCAGTTCCAGATCCTTCACCGTATTCTCCAGTTTAACTGTTTGGTTTTATTACAAATTTTCCAACAAATGGAAATATTGTGAAATAGATCGATTTCAACACTTCAATTCAGAAACCGGAACGAGCACGCGAAAGGAAATTTTCACTGGACACCTAATAATCTCTTGCACGCAATTCATTTGTAAAACAACGGCTGAACATCCGACAGTCCATATTTCAAAACAACTAAAATTGATTTGTCGTTTCTGAAGGAAAGAAATGAAAACATCTGAATTGATGGTTTGAATTTTTTATTTACAGGAAATATTAGTGTATGTGATAAAATTGAAGATACTGTAATTAAATGGAGAGAAAACTAAATATTATGAGATGGGATTTGACCTTTACATTTCTGGAGAAATGATAGTGGTTCATCTTGGAGCTCTTGGATTCCTCCATTGCCTTGTTATCTGAGATCTCTTTTTCTTCATAGATTTTGTGTTTTTTGCCCTATCTACAATTTCTCTCCACTTCTTCATGTCCTGGCACTGTTTATTCCGGTTTCTGATATCAAGAGTTTTAATGACCTCGATTATTTGATTCCTCAATTTCTCTTTTGGCCTTCCCCTTGGTCTTGTTGTTTGTTGTGCCCATGCAGTGATTTTTTTTATTAGCTCCTCTGGTTGTCTGCGGTGAATGTGTCCCCACCACCGTAGTCTTTGGGTTTTAACTACATTAACGATATCTTCTCCTCCCAGAATATCTTCTCCTTCTAGAATATCTTCAAACTCATTATTGTATAGGCTACTGTACCGGGTGTTCAGTTAAGGGTAGCGAGCGGCCCTATCTCATAAGATATTGGTCGTATAGATTTAGGAAAAAAAATTCGCCAAGAGTAATTGCTGCAATCTATTTTCGAATTTGTCAAACGTCCGCTAGAGGGCATAACATCCAACAATAAGTGAAAAATCGGGATTTTCATAGAGTTTTGCATCATGGAAGTATATCGATGATATTATTTTCCTATTTACTGACTATTCACCCACACTTTTTGACTGAATTGCTTTGTTATATCTAAGTTCAATTGTTTTTTTAAACAAACCAAGATTTCTCCCGTTTCGCTTGACCGATTTCAACAAATTTGGGCTCATATGAAATAGCAGAATTTAGACTACAAATCGCTTATTTGGTTTTGACTTTTTGACTCTCGTCTTCGCCGCTAGAGGGCGTTAAATGGAATGGTAGCAAAAAAATTTTGAGTTAAAAAAAAACAAATGTACTTAATTCATTTTTACATATTTCAAAAGAGGATACATTTTCATGGAATTTAATGGAAAAAATTAATCATCTACCTTTTTTTGAACCGTTGATATTGAGCAAAATATAATTTTATCACATAAAAAAATGGCACGCCACTGCTTTTTATCAAAATAAAAATCATTTTCGTAATCACCTATCAGTTGCCAACAAAAAAACCACTGACTTTTTTCCGTTAGACAAACGGTATTGAATTAAAAAAATCAAATAAATTTACATGGGGGCCCATATCTCGAAACATGTGAACCTATGTAATTTTTTCAATCCAAAACCGTTTGTCTAACAAAAAAAAGTGAAAGGCTTTTTTGTTAGCAACTAATAAGTGATTACGAAAATGACTTTTATTTTGATAAAAAGCAGTGGCGTGCCATTTTTTAATATTATAAAATTATACTCTTTTCAATATCAACGGTTCAAAAAAAAGGTAGATGATTAATTTTTTTCAAAAGATTCCGGGAAAATGTATCCTCTTTAAAATATGTAAAAATGAATATACCATTACGTTTTTTTTTTAAAGATACTCAAAAATTTGCTACCATTTCAGTTATCGCCCTTTCGCGGCGAAGACGAAAGTCAAAAGTCAAAACCAAGTGACCATTTTGTAGTTTAACTTATGCTCTTTCATATGATCCCAAATTTGTTGAAATCGGTCAAGCGAAGCGGGAGAAATCTTGGTTTGTTTAAAAAAACAATAGAAACTTCCCCCACCGCTTTATTTTGGTAGATAGTACAAAACATTTCCATCAAAAAGCGTAGGTGAATAGTCAGTAAACATGAAAATGATATCATCGATATACTTTTATTGGGCAAAATTCTATGAAAATCCTATTTTTCTACTTAGTGTTGGTTGTTACGCCCTCCAGCGGCCGTTTGACAAACTTAAAAATAATTTCCAGCAATTTCTCTTGACGACCAATATCTTATTAGATATGGCCGCTCGCAACCCTTAGCTGATCACCCGGTACTGACCGTTATCTATTCTTTTGGGACCGTTAATTCTTCTTCATTTTTAGATTCTTTATGTCCTTGGCTGTGAGGCACATGGCTTCCGCTGCATATGTACTTTCAGCCTTGTTTGTTCACTCAAATTTCCATCTTCCACATGTTCGCATATTAAAATTAAACATCAACCTATTCTAGAATTTTTGTTAAAAGTAATTCATTTGCTTAATAAATAATCTGCTTCATAATTTAGTCGCGCTCTGTATATTTTCCGTAGTAGCTTGTTTCGGCGTACATTTAATACGAATCTTGAATCGTAGACAGTTTCCATCATTTCCTTTTTAGTGCTTTCACGAACATTTCTCTCGGTTTCCACTGTAAAGAACTCGCCGTCCTAATGGAAAATCTAATCTTGGTTAAACTGCTAGTAGCTGTTACAATTGTGCAGGTTTTTTTTTCTGGGGATTTAGTATCGTGAGAAGGAAGTTTTGTTAACTTTCCATGACACGCTACGATAGTTCTTGGCTCTATTTATTTTTACGTACGTACGTCAACACTGGGTTTGATAGATAAAATACGTAAATATTTTCTTACATGAATGAAACTCACATTCTATAAATACTTTTATGGGTTTGACTGCTGCTAAGCCTAATACGATCTTTATCAGACTGAAAGAGGTTTTTGTGTTGTCAAAGACGACCAGAAAAGATTTCAACGTTAAGAAATTTACAAACATCTGTAGCGTCTACTTACTCTTAGAGGAGCGGGACACCCCCAAATAGTCGTTTAGAAAATGAAAAACCGACCAACCTCGTTCTAGTCGCTAAAAACAGTCTATCTTCATATTTTCGAGGGTGCTGAACACGAATATGACATTTATTTTTTTCTGAAATTGGGGGAACATGGTCAAAATTGACTTTTTAACCGAAAATGCGAAAAAAACGATTTTATGATTTTCGACAATCAACTCGCGGTTTCTCGGCGAATAATTCATATTTTTTCACGAAAATTTAATGACGTCTTCTTCAACCAATTCTAGAGACAATAAAACTAGTCCGAAATCCACAAAGCATTTTACATTCGAGCAATAAATTGAAGAAATTTTTATTTCGAATTTTTGACTTTTTACGTACGATGAAAAAAGTTGAGTGAGGAAGTTTTTAATTGTCCATATCTGAATACGCAGTATTGAAATTTAAAAATCGAGGAAGTTTTTGGGAAAATTTGAGCTAGTAATATGCAGTAGAAAAAAA
>CAJUYG010000346.1:139696-169837 GCA_910591675.1 Galerucella calmariensis | reverse complement strand
GCGGCGAGAGTGCTCATCTTAAAATCGCTCTATCTTTTTTTCTACTGAAAAAAATAAATGTCATATTCGTGTTCAGCACCCTCGAAAATATAAAGATAGACTGTTTTTAGCGACTAGAACGAGGTTAGTCGGTATGTGAAAAAAAAAGAGGGTGTTCCTCTCCTCTATCTGTATCGAATTTTCATTTATATCGCCCCAAATAACGTCCCCACCAGACAGTAGCTCTTGCTGGAGATTTGGGTTTTTGGGCTCCAGCTTTAAAAAATTGACATACTGTACATTCACAATTTAGGTTCCTATTAATCCATAGAATAGTACTATAACGACAAGACAGTAATCAAATAACCTCTAACTTATTTTTATCCACTATCAAATTACTTAAAGTATGTTTGGTGATTTTGGAAGGATAAAACTAGATAATATTTGAAATACTGCCAAAAAACCTATTCCCTACATTCGCCAGCCTTTTTAGCTGAAATATATTTTCCGGTGGATAAACTAACTTTGACACTATGAATTTGATAAATCGGAAAGTCGAGCTACCGTAATTCTTCACCTTCGAACTCCAAAAAAGTTTACTTGGTTATTCAAATATTGAAAACTTGTTTATTAATGGACAAAGAACATTTGCAAATTTGTTCACTTTTATAAACCAGTAACTTCAGTTCTGCTCACATTTCATTGGTTTTTATAAACAATAGCTGTCAGGAAATTGTTTTTTGCCTCTCCTGTAAAACTGAGCGAAGTATATTTAGCACTTTAACACTTCAAAGTGACGATATGTTTATATCAAATTTAAATCTTTGTCGTTAGATGCTGGGAATTAATATATTTAAAACAAAATTCACTTTTTTTCAGCTTCCAGAATATATTTCAGTAGAAATTTGTTCCGCGAAACAAAGGAAAGCATATGCACTTATTACAATTCCTTTAAATCAATACTTTCCAGCAGATGTTTTCTTTATTTATTTTACACAGTGTTTCCGATTCACATTACCAATTTGGATGGCAATATAGTTTCTTTCTTCGAGAAACAATATTTCTAGGGTGCTATGCTAACGACCGACTATCTATCAACTGAAATAAAAAATAAAAGGATTTGTACATGTACACGTTTCAATAATAAAACAGTGTATACCGTGTAACAGCTTTACATTATTGGAAATAGATTTTTCGAGAACCTAATGCGCTGAAACGACATAAAAGCTTTTTAAATTGTAGCATTTGTGATATGTGGTTGAGCGAACAACGAAAATGAAGTGACGTTATGGTTTTAGCAGACATTTTTTCTTCTATGAGTCTTAAATGCTGAGCTATAGATACCTGGCGCTATCAAGGCCGTTTTATAGTATATTACATAACGTGTGCGGAAAGTGACATTTTTCACACGAGTGGGAAATATTGTAGCACGAGGCATTCGATATTTTGAGTACAAAATTGGTCTAAAACTGATTCCTTATAGTTCAAGAGCACATATTGTGCTGGAGGGCAACCGAATGAGCCCGAGCTGAACCTCGCGTGTTTCCGCAAGTATTGTGAAGTATTTTAGAAAAACCTAGCTAGTAGTGGAGTCAGTTGGTCAATATTGCACAAAAATATCAAATGAATAGTCATCTCACTTGGTTAAAACAGCCGGAAATCGAAAAAAAGATACTTTATCTCTTTCTCTCCGCATTTCACACTTAACAACGCTGACACTGATGACAGTCGCCGTGACGTGGAAGTGTATTTGATTCCATGGACCTGCTTATCAAATTATTATTTCCGTTGCTAAGTGAAGTCTGGGTTGCAGCTGGGTATCTTTTCTGAATTGTTCAGTTAAGAATCAGATTTCAAGAAAAAAGGCATCAACAATCATTTTTACTGCCTAGTAATTGAAATTGTTACTTTTATTATCGACAAGTATCACTAAAACTGACGTTTAATGTCAATCGGAGAAAATATATTCTCCCCTGGAGCGAATAAACTTTTTATATTTAATGATCTTTAATTTCTCGTTACATTAATATGCCCCCGCTGCGTCACCCTAATTCAAACCCTAATCGAGCATGAAGGCAATCAGTTAGAGAACTTGTGGCGAGCAATATGTACATTGCCGATGATCTCCAAGGACAAAGGAGGAAGTGTCACCTTCTGCCGTAACACTACGGCGGAAGGCTTCGGAATCTAATAAAGCGACGTTGCGCTATAACTTTTTATAGAGTATAAAACCCGATAAAGATTGAATCCGAGTTAACAGATTTACTTCAACTAAACGTCAAAGTTGCAATAATTAGACTAAACATAAAAGCAGAAGAAAAATCTAACAATGTATTCATTTCTACCATACATTATAATATTTAAGTCGACATTTTTGATAATTTATGTGATAAAATAAAATACTCAGGCTAAAAAAAATATTCCATAATTATTTGTAACAAATATAAAAAATATTTCTCATTTCCAGATCAAATTTTACTTAAAACGTTATTAAATGTAGCTCTCTGGTTCAATCTTATATAAGTACACTGTGGGCCAAAATAAAGAAGTACATTTTTTAATTGGAAATATTTTTTTTGTTTTTTGGGCGAAATTTGTATGACGGACAACAATTTTAACAATCGAGCAGCTGAAAGAAATAATGCAGTTTGTTTGGAACAATTTTGAACAGGGTGCAATAAATGGGGCTATTAATTTATGGCGCGGACGACTTCAAGAAGTGATAAACAATAATAGTGGCCACATTCATAATATTTTACTTTAAGTTTCAAAGTTACTAAACTGTTTTCATAAATGTGTTATTTGTTAAAATGTTATTTAAGTAATAAAAAAATGGTATTTCGCGAATCCGGGAATTTCGGCAAATTTCCTTTTTAGTTTATTTACTGAAAATGCATATTGGTACAATTTTAGCTAAGACAGTTTTCATTTGCAACGAACTCAAATGCACTGTTATATAATTCTTTTTATAAGTCCGATCCTGTACATTCTTTATGCTTCCAAATTTACAGTCATGTTGAGGACATGTCAGGTTATTAGCCCTGCAAAAATAAAATAAATCGCATGGAAGACAAAAAAAATATTCTCGATAAAAAAATGTACTCCTTTATTTCGGTCCAGAGTGTAGATTGGTACTGGCACTTCTGATTTTTGGTATGTCCTGATCCATGACGCACATGCAGGAAAAGGTCGTAATTTATCACTATCAAGAATCACTCAGTGGCAGAACGACGGCATCAATTATGTATAATTACTATTGAGAACAAGCTGCTTAGAGTGATAAAGTTCCAAATTATATACAAGTACATAGGTATAAAGATATGAAATATAAAATTTTGAGTCTTTAGTTTTTTATCTTGTGTGCCCGCCTACTGCCAAACTTTTTATGAGGCACCACTGGTTACTATATTTCCAATTTCGGTTGATATTCTTATTCGATCTAATATTAACAGTAATTATGTTTTGAATAATAAATATTGATTTCTGAGCTCCAACGCAGATACAGGAAGTGGTTCGTATTTGAATGAACTGCTTAATTTTCACTAGTAATACCACTGGAGGTCAAAAAATTTCCGGATTTAATTTGACCTCGTGTGGT
The DNA here is from genome assembly GCA_910591675.1 of Galerucella calmariensis. Taxonomy (NCBI): domain Eukaryota; kingdom Metazoa; phylum Arthropoda; class Insecta; order Coleoptera; family Chrysomelidae; genus Galerucella; species Galerucella calmariensis. Next base: position 166,260 of record CAJUYG010000346.1, on the reverse strand, counting down.
ATTCGGTAAAAAATTCCACACCAAATGTGTTTATTTCCAACAGCATCAATGAGGTCTGCTTCAACTTCTGCAAAGACAATCCAAAAATCTCTTAATCAAGAGCAAGCAATTTCCAATCAACCTGCCATAGTATATATAATAATTGCGTTTTTAAAGAAAGAATTTGGAAAACATCTAGGCTTGTAGTTGAAATGAATCAAAATTATCATGTGAACAAATGGAAATTAGATTGTCAAAAAAATATTCTGTCATTATAAACGTCAAAAAAATTTTCAGTATAATTCGCTGTTGGGTACCCAGAAGGAAAAAATTTCTGTCAGAAATACACGTTCTGATTGGTTGAAAATCACGTATGTGGAATTTTCAATTTAATTATATCCCAAATAAATTGAATATTGTTATAAATCATGTTGAAAGTCAAGTGAATCGTAGTTTGAGGTTGTACAGAAATAAATTTGCCCATCAGATGATATTATTATATTCCATTTAGTCCAGAACCTGATATTACTCAAGAAAATTTCCTGATGAAGAGTATTGCTCGATCATTGAAAATGCACGATAAGTATTCAGGGTGATCCACTTAAAATTATAGTATTTTCCTAAGAAAATATAAACAAAATCAATCCAATTAAGTTTTGGCTTCAGCTTCTTTTACTTCTATGGAACTATACAAGACCTTGATCATGTTATGATTTTTGAGTAAAATTCACAAATTACAACTTGTTTTGTAGTAGATTCCAGCTGCAACCTGCATAGTTGTAAAAAGGAGCAATAAAAATGCCAGAGTCATTCAAAAAAATTTTTCTAAATATTTAAATAATCTACATCTAGATTTCGAAGAATCAGCTAATTGTTTCGTGGTACAAAGAGATTCAATTTTCTCAGTTATGCTAATAACATAATGCAAATTACCATTTCCATCACAAAGTTCGTGCAGAACACTTAAAGGAGCCGCTAAGAACTGTTTATCAACAAAAGTGTCCTTTTCATTTTCCAAAAAGAAGCAATCAGATTTAAAAGTGTATCCAGTTTCTTCAGTGTCATTTTTCAAAAATCGAACTTCATACCAAAAATCCCTCTTTTCTTTTTTGTCTCCAATGTAATAGATAGCGCATTGTAACGATTTCGTTTTTAAATCCAAATTAAAAGTGACTCTAAACATACAGTCGTAAACGAAAACAACAAAAATAATCAAGCCCTGATATTGTCTTTTGAACAAAAAGAAGAACTTTGTATTAACAGAATTCACGCAGGTGTTGTAACTATGATCTTCTTCACAGTGCCCTTGGATGTCACAAAGCTGTCCTGTCCAATCACAATAAAAATTGAAAGGACACAATCTTGGTTTGAAGGAGCAAATTTGCTGGTGAAACTTCATCTCTTCAGGTCTTGCTGTAAAAGCACATCCGTAATTGGTATTTTCACACGGAAGTTTCACTCTGAAATATAACTTCTCCAGTTCACAATTTCTGGTGAATGGTCCTTGAGCAGAGCACTTGGAGCAGCACCACAGCTCCTCGTAACAATCTTTGCAATAATTATGTCCAAGTCTACATTGCATTATTGCTGATTTCATGAAACACTCACATAATAGGCATTGCAAACTACGTATAGTTTCTGCGTCTGCGTGGATCTCGCTTTCATCCTGAAACAAAGAAAAAATCATTCAGTTTACTAGGTTATAATTATTATTATGGCAATTTTCTTCGTCCTATATATATATATATATATATATATATATATATGTCCAGACGGAACTAGCTGGACCAAATTTGGTGAGTTGGGCCCTTGCCTGGACATTTTGTATTCAAGCTGGACGTCCAGCTAACCACTTTTCATCTATGCGGAACAAACTGGACAAATAATTGTAAAGACATTTTGATAGCTGGACGATGTTTATTAGCTGGACTATGAAGTAAATATCTGCAGTGTTGCCGCACTTTCATAATTAGATATTTCAAAGAAGGACCTACATAAATGAACTTTGATAGGTACTACAAATAAAATGTTTTAGTTCCTATTTAAAAGTTATAACAATATAATATAATAGTAGGCGATAGTTTCTAATTCTTCAGAAATATTTGTTTGTTAAACAGTTGTCGATGTTATACTCACAGATTTCAATAAGAAAAAAATTGTCCCATAATATAAATGAAATATTCTTTTTTTAATCAATATAACATTCAATAGTATTTTAGACAAATATCTAGAAAATGTCTCGTAACCTAATAATTATTGATATGTGTAGAATATTTAGACCCATTTTTATGTATACTGTTTTTTTCTACGAATATGCCATAATTTACCAAAAAAATGTACAATCTGACGTTGTATTTGTACGGGTTCTATTTGTTTGTATTTAGTTTGAACAGTGTCCTACTTAGATTATTTCACCCTTGTTGCTGTTGCAGTTTTTCTATCTGTTTTTATAAACGTACTTAGGTATCCCGTTTCGCCATTGTTCATGTTGATTTTATTGATTATGATTAGGTTATGAATATTGTTTTTTTTTAAACATGAATAGGTATTTTTTAAAGATAAATGGCTGGTAGATATCTAGGTAATTGAATAAACTTGGATAATTCATTTTTTCGTCTACTTCGCATTCGCAAAACTATGGAAATTAGTGTTGAAACATCAACAACAACAAAAAAAAACTTTGACTTTTTCCTGTAAACTTCGGGCGAGCTCGGGTAGAAGAAAACGAATACTATCTAACTTGAAAACATTTTCCGATTTTTATATTTTGTGATGCTTTTGACATTTAGCTACCAGTAATATCAATTATTATTTCCATTTTTGAGTTTTGTTTCGATGTATTTTCATCATGCCATTTTATGCAGAATGTTTAATTTTTTACCCATCTATCAAAACCAAGAGAATACATTTGTTTCATGACTAAGTATTATGGAACAAATGTAATGTTGTACTTCTTGGTTGCGATGGGTAATCACTAGCTTAGCATAGCGAGGGTCGTCGGTTCAATTCCTACCTACAATATATTGTTTTACTTTTAATTTTTTTTTTATGTTTTTACACTAATTATCATAGTTTGGCAGAATAATATAATAAAAATGATGTAAGTCAACCAGAAAAGTAGTCTTAAAAAGGCAAAGTAGTAAATCTATTACCTAAGTTTATTTAATCATATAGGTAGGTAGGTACCACCCATTTATTTGAAAAAAATTACCCACTCATGTTTAATTAAAAATAAACAATATTCAGAACCTAATCATAATCAACAATCAACATACTTACTCGGAATTACTCGAAAGTCTCGGAGTAACCTTACAAGAAATATCCTAGTACCTACCTATAGAAGAAGATTTCCTCTCTATTCTGTTACAGAGTTCACGCGTTATCCCATTTCGCCATTGTTTACCTATGTTGATTATTGAGTATGATTATAGGTTCTGAATATTGTTTATTTTTATGTAAACAAGAATAGGTATTTTTTCAATTAATAGCTGGTATCTGATTGAATAAACTTAAATTTATTTTTTCGTCTACCCCCATTTTTGAGACTACCTTCTCTCTTCACTTACATATCGTTTTTATTATAGGTATTATTCTGCAAAACTATGAAGATTAGTGTTGAAACATCAACAACAAAAATTATAAAAAAAACGATCTCACCAGGAATTGATCCAATTACCCTCGCTATAGTTGACAACTATCAACCCATCACACCCAAGGAGCACAACAACCTCATTGTGCAATAATACCTACTCAAAACAAAAAATAAATGTATCCTCTTGATTTTTAAAGATTGATAAAAAATTAAACATTCTGTATGGAATGGCAGGATGAAAAGATATCAAAACAAAACTCAGAAATGGAATTAATTGTTGTCCATGTGTTTGCGTAGATAATTTTTTAAATTCCGTTAATCACTCCATTGTCTGATAGAGGTGGGTTATATTAACGGCTTTGTTAATAACGGAACTGTTTGTTATACGACTATACTTCAAATTATGAAATCAAACAATTTTATTTTGTTAAATATACATTATATTTAAACTTAAAGTGACGCGTTTCGCTAACACAGTAGCTTTTCAAACGAATGAAGGTATAATGAGAAATTTTCAATTTATACAGTGCCTTACACACTGCACTCTTTAAAAGTAACTTAAAAAATTGAAAAGATGAGGCTCTTACTTGATGTAGATCCATAGTAAATTATGGAATCAAACAATTTTATTTTGTTAAATCTACATTGTACTTTAACTGAATTATAAACCGTACAGGTTTTTCATTCCAATACGAGCTTGTTACAAACAGAAGGTGTTTATGTACCTACTTGTGGTTGAATTATGTTCCAAAGCGGGTCGTGAAAAAAATAGCGTCTACACCTCGCATTTGATAGCTTTACATTACAGCAATTTCACACTCGTGTCTTGAAATTTATTAGCATATTTTGCACGAGTATGAAAGTTGAAATCATACGAATGGAAAATATATATTTAGTGCTAGTTGCATATTATACTTTTTCTACGACTCTTTTCTATTACAGCAACAAACAAAAATCGAATAAAAGTTTTATTTTATTAACTCAATATTTTACAACACAAATAATAAATTATTGGAGAGATATTGCTTGTTAAAAAATGGTCTGCGGTATTTTGACGTTTATTGAATGCGCGATTCATTTTTCACGTCTCTAACGCAAGTATAAAACGTTAGCGCTTAGCGTAATTTACGGTTACGTAGCGTTGAGTGTTATTGTGAATACAGCACATAATTGTGCTGCGCAGTGGACAAAATAGAACAAATCGCATCGTATTTCTAAGGTTAAGGTTTTTGTTTATCATTGTGTTTATTGTTTAGATGGTGAGAGCTTCATCCATATTTCACTACTTCCATTTTTTTCAAACATGCAAATAGTAATCGACTATAAATCGAATAATAATCGATTGTCATCAATCGATTAACGGTAGATTATTATTATTCTACTAATACTCGATTATTAATCGATTATCAGTAGAATTATAATCAATTTACGAGGTTAAATTATTTTTCAAATAATTTTTCCAAGTCTTGGACTCCAAAATATATTTTTTATTAATTATTGACTGTCTAGTTGTCGAATTTCTCAGAAGTGTCGGTAAAGGAAAAAATATTGGAAGTAAAGTAATTCTCGATAACGAAATTAATCGAACCGAATTAATCGATTGACAATCGAAAAATGATCGATTAACATCAGTCGAATAATAATCGATTCATATCTATCGATTGATAATCGACTGTCCTTATTAAATTATCAATCGATTATCGATCGATTGATAAAAATTGATTATTAATCGATTGTGGATTGATTTATTCGGTTCGATTAACTTCGCTATCGAGAATTACTCTACTTCCAATATTTTTTCCTTAGCCGACACTTCTGAAAAATTCGACAACTAACTAGACATTCGATGATATCAATGAAGTTTATATTTTGGAGTCCAGTACTTGAAAAAATCATTCGAAAATTCTTTTTTCTTTTATTTTTTGGGAATCTAACCACAATAATGTTTTAATATTTTTTATTTCGACGTTTCGGTAGCGCTCCAGCCACCGCTGTCAAGATGAATTTTTGGTCCCTAGGTAGGTATCTGACAAAACGAAAAAATTTGACAACTAGACAATGAATAATAATATTTTGAAGCTCAAGACTGCAAAATTTTATTAAGGTCCATTCACAGTAGATCACATCTCTGGTAAAATGTGAAATAAAATATTTTTTCTACGCCCATGTCTGTAAACGTCAAAAATTGCACTGTCAACATTCCTTGTAAATGACATTTAACAATAACATGCACGTAATGGGATCTATGTTAAATAACATACCTACATGTGCGTTTTGAGAAGAAAACTTAAACTTCTTGGTTTAATTAAATTACAATCAAATTTTTATTCACGTACTACTTTATTTGGTTTATTTACATACTTTTAATCAATGAAAAAACATAAAAGCTTTTAGCATTAGAGAAATACATTTTAGATAAAAAGAGTGATGCCCCTAAATGTCGGCAACACATTATACAATTTCTAAAAATGGACTTTTGATTATCAACAATATATTAATAATGATTAAACGTCAGTTCTTTAATGTGCTTCTTTCATTGGTAATAGAGTAATAGAGATGTACTGTTACTATAAACAATTATTATAACAACTAGGTAATATTATGGAATTAAATGTTATACAATAGAATTATTGAAAATATCTATTGTTGATGCTGTTCAAGTAATATTTATAATAAGATTATAAATGCTACCCCCCATGATTTTTTCCTGAAAGCTTCGGGCGAGCTCGTGTAGAAAGAAACGAATACTACCCAACTTGAAAACATTTTCAGAATTTTCATATTTTGTGATGTTTTTAACATTTAGTTGCCAGTATTATCAATTATTTCCAGTTCTAGGTTTTGTGTTGATGTCTTTTCATTCTACCATTCGATAAACATGTATAATTTTTCAACAATCTTAAAAATATGAAAGTATTCATCTGTTTCACACGTAACTGTTATTATCATAACTACCTACTTGGTTTCTGCGGCTAAGCGCTTGTCTTCCACAGTAAGGGTCGTAGGTTCAAATCTTACTGACTACGTTTGATTATATTTTTGTTTACCTATGTTTTAACAATAATTATTATAATTTTTCAGAATAATGTAATAAAAAGGATACCTATGTTTATGTACCTAAGTCAAAAGCCAGAGAAGGTTGTAAATGATTTTTTCTACACCCACATGTATATTATCCATTTCCTGCACAGTTTAGAGAATGGAAATGTAGGCCATATCGGTTAACTGAACGTATATGATTTCATATACATCCTAGAACGCATAGACAATAGTAGTTTGTGCAACTAGTGTGGATATGATGGCCATATCGCACGAGGACGAAGTTTGAGCACGACGCCGTAGGTGGAGTGCTCAATCGTTCGAGTGCGATATGGACAATCCACACGAGTCGAACAGTATATTTTTTCTACGACCCATTCAAGAAAAAATCTAGAAAATAAACATTTGAATAAACTGTAAAATAAATATAACTTGAAATAAAAAATTTTCAACAATTTTATTCATAATCGTACCAATTCAATTTTATGTCTTCACTATTTTTTTGTGATAAACGTACAGTTTTTAAATGTACAAATTGTATAATGTTACGGTTTCTTTTCTTAAATATGCGATGCTGTTATAAATAGATGTTGCCAGTCGGACTCCCGCAAAAAGGGTACCGTACCTTTATTTATAATAATAAATATTATGCTAAATATTTCAAGCGTCTGCCTGTTGTAGTTATCAATATTGAGCAGAATAATTATTTAAAAGTAAAATTAACAATTGAAAAAAAAATTACTTCACCCGGATTCGAACTCGGGTCTACCTTCATGAATGTCCAGTATGTTAACCACTCGGCTACCGAGTTTCATTGAAAGTGCATCTCAGAAGTATTACATACCTTCATAAAAACTGACCTTCATCGGTAGTCCCTTAAATACCCATTTTATTCTGTTTTTAGTATTTGTTATTAATTTATAAGGTTTATTTTATTCAAGTTTATTTTTATAAATAAATATTCTGGATCCAGTGCTTCTGGGAGAGACTTTTTTTAAAAAGTTATTTTGACGTTTCTTTAAATTGAAAAAAAGATGAATGACGAGTACTAAACGCGAATGCTGATTGGTGGTTTTCATATACGTTCTAGGATGTATATGAAATCATATACGTTCAGTTAACCGATATGGCCTACATTTCCATTCTCTAAACTGTGCAGGAAATGGATAATATACATGTGGGTGTAGAAAAAATAATTATATTTCTCTATGCTAGAACGTATATGAAAACCACCAATCAGCATTCGCGTTTAGTACTCGTCACTCATCTTTTTTTCAATTTAAAGAAACGTCAAAATAACTTGTCAAAAAAAGTCTCTCCCAGAAGCACTGGATCAAGAATATTTGTTTATAAAAATAAACTTAACTTGAATAAAATAAACTTTATAAATTAATAACAAATACTAAAAACAGAATAAAATGGGTATTTAAAGGACTACCGATTTACGTCAGTTCTTATGAAACTATGTAATACTTTTGAGGACCAATTAAAATAAATCTCCGTAGCCGAGTGGTTAACATACCAGACTCTCACGCGGTGGACCCGGGTTCGATTCCGCGTGAAGAATTTTTTTTTCAATTGTTAATTGTATTTTAAAATAATTATTCTGCTTAATGTTGATAACTACAACAGGCAGACGCTTGAAATATTTAGCAGAATATTCATTCTTATAAATGAAGATACTATACCCTTCGTGCGGGAGTCCGACGGGCAGCATCTATTTATAACAGCATCGCATAATTAAAAAGGGAAACCGTAATGTTATACAAATTGTACATTTAAGAACTGTACGTTTATCACAAAAAATTAGTGAAGACATAAAATTGAATTGGTACGATTGTGATTAAAATTGTTGAAAATTTTCAATCTCAAGTTATATTTATTTTACAGTTTATTCAAATGTTTATTTTCTAGATTTTTTCTTTAATGGTCCATATCCACACTAGTTGCACAAACTACTATTGTGTACTTTAATAGGTATACTTAGTTTTAAAATCCCAACTAAGTAGGTAGGTACTTGGACGAAAGAATCGATTACCTTATACATTACAAGTTTATTTACTTATAACCAGCCATCTATAGAGGTGGGATCGATTTGTACACTCTTTCGACTCCGTAAGCTCCTTTCGCTCCATAACCGTTCGAGATGCCCCTTTGGAGCGAGAAGTGCGGCGCACCCCGCGGTCGTTTCTGTGATTTCGTAAGCTCCTTTCGCTCCATAACCGTTCGAGATGCCCCTTTGGAGCGAGAAGTGCGGCGCACCCCGCGGTCGTTTCTGTGATTTCGGAGTGAACGGAGTTCACTCCTAAAGCCCTACCTCGACAAGGTGGCACGATCGCAGTGGGCATGCGTGTTACAAACTTTCCTCTGATAATTCGGGTTTGTTATTGTTTTTCTTATAATCGGAATATTATTCAGAAGAATAAGATTAAAACAATGTCTAATTCTCCTGTTAATTCATCTGGTATTGTAAAATACGTCCTAAACAGACTTGAAATAATTATTTCATTTAAATAGTTATATTTAGTAAGCAGCCCTTAAATCAAAGCAGCTCCATATTGAATTTTTTAGCTTTGGTCTGGAACAACGAAATAAATAAATTATAAAAGTAAAAGAAATGAGGTTACATCATTTTTAACAATCTCAAATCCGTTTCAACGCGTTCGAGATAGACTCTCTTACTCCAAACGTTCCGGTATCACGCGATTGCTACGCCGCTCTCACTCCGCTCCAGCTCCGTATGACCAAGTCGAACCCACCTCTAGATAGTAAAACAAAATGAAAAAAATTACCTATTCTTTTTTAAATTTGAATAAACTATATTCAGAATAACCCAATCATACTCAATGATCAGCAAAACCAATGGCAAAACGGGCAAAACAGTAATCCCTCCCTTTCCATTGCCATTGACCATCTCAACTTCTGCAATATTAGATTTATATTGAAAATTGATAAATTTTACTGTAAAGCAATAAATAAGATTACATCCTGGTTCAACTTTTTTTGTTTTAAATAATAAATAATATCAAACTTTCTCTCGTCCTCCTTATAAATTCAATTTAAAAAATATCCTCAAGTCTTCCTTTTTTCAAGATGCGTGGCAACACTGGTTATTTACGTCCAGCTTGTTACATTCATAATAATCCTGAATATCTGAAATAGTCCAGCTAATTCCGCAATTGTAAAGAATATATCCCGAAAAATATGGTCCTGGTAGTGCCTTATAGTTGAATAAATATATATTTATGTAACGTCCAAGCACTTCCGCATTGACATATATATATATATATATATATATATATATATATATATATATATATACATATATATATTTTTTTATTATTTTGTTCTGTTATGGCTAAGGAAATTATATTGATTATTTTTTCACTTGTCAAAATCTGACATTTTGGTGGTTTTAACCAATAGCAATACATTATTCTAGCCAATCATTCGGTATTATAGTACTGATAATTCTGCTTCCTCATCGATAATACCTTGTTTACATTGAAACCTCAAAATTTTACTTTAAATTTGTCATTATTGACAACTAAAAGTGCTTCGAAGTTTATTGAAAAATGAACACAAACCGATTCAGTTCGAGAGAATATCAACATTTAATACATTTAAACACATTTTAAATTGTTGAAAAAAATAATCTTTCCAAATACAACTCGCTCTTTGAATTTTATCACATAATTTTTTATTTTCATCACTCAAACTTGTTTATTTGAGGCAAAAACATTCAAACAAACCGAATTTAGATAAAATCCCTCGTCCTAACGGACTCGTGATTTTATCCATCGGTTTGTTTTCATATTTTTGCCAAATAAACAAGTTTTCGTGAAGAAGAAAAAATTTAATGCACTCGTGGTCTTACCTTTGATAATTGAATACTTAGAAACATGTAGCGAACAATATGTTTTTATAAAATTAACATGATAACATTGTAGAATACGTAAGCTGCTATATTCACTTATTTTTCTCTTTAAAAATTTTCTTTGATGTTTTGTGATAGAAGATATACTTCTTTGCTCTGTAAAGGTGATGTTCTATGTTATGATTGTTTATTCTCATCCTCAATTTACTGACAGAGAAGATTTTTGTTCTCTTGAATACCCCTGAATATCTTTATTACAGAAAGTTTTATGAACTTATGGTTGCAATTTTCAATATGAATACGGTAAATAGCCTAAAGTTGAAATTTTTTAAAATTTTGTTAAAGAAACGTCCGAGATCTGTAAATTTTACAGTAAAATTAAACCTTATACTGTTAAAAGGAGTTGAAGAAATTGAAAATGAAAGTATTGACATGTAAAAGGTACGATTGGATGTACAAGCAAAGGGAAATATTCGAGTTTATGAAAAAGATAAACTTATAACTGGTAGTGGTCCAGATCCTGATCCTGAATCTACTTTAGAATTTTAAGCAGTTTTCTTCAAATTTTTCCTATCATACTCGCGAAGATTTTACTATTGGGCCACTCGGTATGGGTCATTTTAGACCAAAAGTACAAGTAATTAGCAGTACGGCTGATTTTTTTTTTCATAAGTACCCTAAAGTATGTAGATTGATATAAAAAAAAGTTTACCAGTCTATCGATTTCCCAAATTAGAAAACAAAATCAAAAAACTTTTTTTTTTCGAAATTTTCCAATAATTCGCGCTGGGAGGAAGGTGGAGGAGAATAAAAAATATCACTGTGTAGAGAAAGTGTTTTGCAATAAAAAAGGTCTCCAGCGTTTTTTTCGTCCGATCAATGGTTTGTCCGTAAAAAATTGATTTTTTTTTCTAATTCGGGAAATCGATAGACTTTGAGGTACGTCATAATCGTATAATCAGCCGTATTGCTAATTACCTGTAGTTGTTACCCCTATCGTCTGGCTTATATAACATTCCACCAAAAAAAAGTTAGGTTAACTTATCACTAAAGATTGAGTATGAGTCTAGTGTTTAAATGATGTTAAATGTAGGTATTTATTGATGCTTTTCACCAATTTAGTTTCAGTCATGCTAGAATAACGTAAATTCTATTATTAATAAGGCTGATCGAATCTTTGAATACTTGTTAAGAAAATTACCTCGCTAAACAGATGCTGAGACGACGAACACTTACTGACCATACTAACAGTTTGACGTATACTACACAACTGTGGAAAACTTATAACTACCCTATACCCACAATGTTGTTTACTCACAATATCTTCGGTCATTAATTGGAGTAAACAAATTACTATTAAAATATTTACTGACGATCTAATGTAAGCTGAGATAAAAAGAAGACGCATGTAGGCTTATTTTCCAAATTCAAAGTGATTAGGAACTTGGAGCGATTAGAAAAATTACAAACGTTATCTTAGAAGTAATTAAAATGACATTTTCATAATGTTAAATATTGTGAATTTATTTAATGCAGGATCTCAAAACAAAAGCAGAGAAGTATTTGGGATATTTAATAGTAGCACGGACAGATAAAAGTAATGTGTGTGAACTACGATGGTCGAAAACGTTAAAAAAATCCTCAACCAACATAAAATGCATTCCCTTCGAGTTCAATCCCATCAAGCAATAACAGATGATGATTACCCTTTGAAGATTAATTTTTTACGAATGGGATTAGCTATAAATCTGGGGTGACAGTAGTTTTTTTGGATTTTGTACTATTGAAATCAATCTGTGAATAAGCATAATTTCTATTACAAACACGCAGCTCCCATTATCTAATTCTGCTACTGAATGTGACATTTTAAGTCACTCCTTGACATTTTTCATAACATATATATATATATATATATATATATATATAATATATATATATATATATGTATCATAAATATCAGTTATGAAAAGTAGTTATGTATTAGTTATTTACGTAGCTAGTTATGAAAAGAGCGATATTGTTCAACAAGCGTAATATTTGCCAAAATTAGTGCTAGCGAGTTCTGCAAATTACGCGAGTTGAACAATGTCGCTCTCTTCATAACGTGTTTACGTACAACGTTTTATCTAATTCCGCGCTTTTATAATATTTAATAAAATCTTCAATTACAATGGTAATATTAAATTGGATTTAAATGGTGTTAAAAGTATTGTTACTATGAAGTATTCACCCAGAAAATTGACTCACTTCAAATAACTGTGTCCTTAATAATGTTTTTTTCAATGTTCATAAATCTTAAAATACTATTGAATTAAAATTATGTTAGTTTAAATAATGAAATAATTGTCAGTTTTGACAGTACCTACCTAATTGATAAATTATTCTTTGAAACTCATGTAGTATCTCTAAGTTGAAACTTAAAACAGTTACGTAAAGTTTTTACATAACTACTTTTCATAACTGATATATGAAGGTTATCAAAAATGTGACGTTACCTAACTTCAAAGAGTGACTTAAAGTGTCACATTTGATAGCGAAGTTAGATAAAGTATATTACGTAACGAGTGCGGAAAGTGACATTTTTCACACGAGTGGGAAGTATTGAGACACTCCTACAAGTGTGAAAAATCACTTTAGCACAAGTAATGTACACTATTTTTCCTACGACCATGCGATAATTGTAACAAATATTATTTAATGTAATGTTTTTTTAAAAATAATGTTGACATCGGTGAGTGCGGAAATGAAATGAGTGGAATTCACTTTTCGACGAGTTATGTACACTATTTTTCCTACGGCCATGAATATTTAAAAAGTACCTTAGGTTTTTCGCTACTATCAGAATCAATTTCCATTATAATAAAAAACCGAGACTAACATTTTTTATTTCTAGTTTATCTCACAATTATAATTCGCTTACATGTTTATGTAATAAATATTCCACTTACACTTCACAAAAACTATTTCTAAGCTTTGTGTTATAATTTGAGAACTTCGACATAAGCCTACTCCATTATTTCTCACTTTTATAATTAGTATATATTTTTTACGATCACGCCATAAATTTACGGAATATGATGGTTTAATTTATTTGAAAACATCAATAACTGAACCTACCTACAATATGATTATTTTTGAAATAATCAGTTTGCAGTGAAAAATTTTTTCAAAATAACGCTAAAGACATTTTAATTCTTGATAATTTGATTTTTTCAAATTCCTACAGCCATACTATAGATATACCCAAATTAAGAACATTTGATAGCTATCTGTGTCATGACAATTTGGAGAATGCTGGAGTAGACCGCGGTTCGATTTCCGGCCGTACCTTGTTTTTTTATCACAAAATTTGGCGAATCTTAATGATATGAGAAACTTTCCGCCTGAGTAGAGAGTGCGATATATGTCAATTTCCTATATGGTCGTAGGAAAAAAAACTTTACGTAACTGTTTAAGTTTCATAGAATAATTAATTAATTAGGTACTGTCAAAACTGACAACTATTTCATTATTTAAACTGACAATTACATTATTAGGGACACAATTATTTAAAGTAAGTCAATTTTCTGGGTGAATACATAGTAACAATATTTCTAACACAATTTGAATCCACTCCAATCTTACCATTGTAATTGAAAATTTTACCAAATATGAAAGCGCGGAACTAGATAAAACGTTGTACGTGAACAAGTTATGAAGAGAGCGACATTGTTCAACTTGCGTAATTTGCAAAACTCGCTAGCGCTCGTTTTGGCAAATATTACGCTTGTTGAACAATATCGCTCTTTTTATAACTAGTTACGTAAAAAACTATCACATCACATGCGAGTATAACAATTCTACAAAGTAAATAGGCAAAGAAAGACCATACAGTATCTGGTATACAGCCAGAAGGTTGTGAGGTTGTAATTGTTGTGATACTGAAGATCAGGATGTAGGTACATAAAAGCATTATGGTCGGACAAGTATTGATCATTACTCGGTGGAAGTTTCTTATATGATAACATTTCGTTTCCCTCCCACAATATCAGACCAACACACGAATCGGGCTTGGTGTGGTTATTTTGTACCTGCCTTAAGCATAATATCTGAGAACGTTACATCTTTCTAAGTGGAGAAAAAGACTAGTCTCCATTGAGGACAGAAATGAAAACGTTGGAAATAACATACGTTCAGTTGCTATCTTTATAGAAAGCAAGCTTGACTCAATTCCATAAAGGTTAATCCTGAGCTTTCGAACCTTAAACGCACTCTGGGGCAAGGTCACCGAAGCCTGGGTACTATCAGGTGGATATAATGATCAGACAAGACTCATCCATGACATTCATGTGACCGAGACCTTTCTATGGTGCTGCAGCATCGACAATAAACTTGACCAGGAGAAAGAGGGTAGTCCAGAAACCTCTGGAAGAGGAATAAGATAGGAGGAATAGAATAGGTTGACAGAGGAAGCTATTTGCAGATTGTAGAGAAGGAAACTAAAAGCATAACATAAGCCCTTCTCTATCCTGTTCTCTTTAAATATTCACTCAATTACTAGAAATTATGTACCTGGTTGATAAAAAATTATTGGGAGATAATTATCAAAGCTATGCAATGTTTATACCGAGACTTTGTTAATTATGTATGTTTAAATTTCGATTTAATAATGTAATGCTCATTATGTAAACGTCTTATGAGGGTAAGCAGCCTAAGGCTTGTATTTTTGCCTTATAATTCCTAGAACATTAATAATTCAACATGCAATTTCACATCTCCAACATCAAAGTAGCTACTAACAAAGAAAATTGAGCTAGTACAAAAAACTGGGGTGAAGACAACTCAAGAGAATGGGAGTAGTGAAACTACTGTTGAAATAATAATTCCAAAATTCATTTTCTTGTTCCTTGTGGCATTGATTATTCTTTATGGAACTTTAGTTCTTTACGTCAGGTTATGTTTGAGCGACCAGGAGTCGCGACGCAAAAGATCTGACCGTTACGCTACGTTATGTTACGTTGCTTCGTTATGTGCCTTGCTTTCGTGCTTGTGCTCTCTCCTTAGTCTCTCTCTCGTTTACGAAGCAGCGATTCATATGCTCCTGCCGGGATTCGAACCCGGGTCGCCCGCGTGGAATGCGAGCATTTTACCACTGAACCACCGATGCTATATTAAAATTCTATGCAAAGCTGGTATTCGCAGTGCTGGTAATCTACTTGAATTTGTTCGGATGAACTTTTACTATTATTTCGATACTTTTTTTGCGCGATTAAGGGGTCTAGCACATTTACTTTTCGAAATACAGGGTGTTGAAATTTTGAAAACTTGAAAGTTTCAATTCGATAACTTTAAAATGGATGGATAAATTGATTTGACATTTGTCAGGTTGTTTTTAAATGTAAAAGGGCATATTTTGAAAGAAATAGTAGTTTGTGCAACTAGTGTGGATATGATGGCCATATCGCACGAGGACGAAGTTTGAGCACGACGCCGTAGGCGGAGTGCTCGATCGTTCAAGTGCGATATGGACAATCCACACGAGTCGAGCAGCATATTTTTTCTGTGACCCACTTAGGAAAAAATCAAGAAAATAAAAATTTCTATAAACTGTAATATAACTTCAAATTAAAAATTTTACAATTCAATTTTACGTTTCCACTAATTTTGTGGTAAACGTACAGTTCTTGAATGTCCAATTTGTATATTGCTACGGTTTCCTTTTTTAAATATACGATGCTGTTATACCCGGGTCTACCGCGAGAGAGTCTGGTTTGCTTACTACTCGGCCACCGAGGCTTTGCAAAATATTTATCTATAACGTCAAATATATTACATACTTTTTGCTTAAAAGAAACTGAAGCTCCTACCGTGTGTCCCGCGACACGTTCTACCTCTTTTTCTTTTTTTTTTTGAAATCAAACCACAATATTGCTTTTTATTTTTTATTTTGACGTTTCGGTAGCGTTTCAGCTTACCGTTGTCGAGATTAACTAGTGATGAAATAATTTTTGGTCCCTACCTGACACAACGAAAAAAATTTAACAACTAGACAATCAATAATATTTTGAAGTTCAAGACTACAAAGCTTTGTTATCAAATTTTATTGAGGTCCATTCATAGTAGATCACATCTCTGGTAAAATGTGAAATGAAATATTTCATTTTATGACATTCTAACGATATGATAGTCTACTAGAAATGGAATTCAGTGAAGTGCACGTTCCAGAAACGGTTTTTATTGGGATAGCGCTTTTTTTCGCTTATTTTGGAAATGTTGTTAATAAAACGCGTTTGTTGTTACTTTTTTGTGTATGATTATTTTTGTTTTCAAAATATGTATAACTCAGTTTGGTGATTTTGTGTATTGAAGTGTGTATCGATTAACAACTATTCCAATGATAAATCATAAGAAAACATGGATAAAAACTTATGATGCTATCCTGATAACGCAGGTAATTGATCATTGGAAATTTCATTTACTAACATTGGTAACCAAATTTGACTACATTCGACTGAAATACTAGCTACACATTTATCTACAACGAAATTTCAGGTTATTTTGGAAGGGCGCTATATCTATACCTACATTCCGGAAGATATAATTACCTTTAAAACGCCCTTTGGAACTTAACTGTTACATTCATTATCAAACTATCTCACATCAAAACTAAACTTTCCATTATCCCTCAATATGTTTAAAACGACTTCCAGTTTGAGTGAAATTGTATACAATCTTGAGGTTATCTTAACTACCCTTATCAACATCATGTGCGTTGCCAGCGTCTCGGTTAATTAACTCACGTAAACCTTCATATCGACCCGTTCTGAAGTAGCCATTAACTAGCTTAGCAGAATCTCTAACTCAATATTGTCCAGGTATGACGTAATATCTACTAATTTACCCATGAACTAGCTTCTTAAATAAGGGACGAAATAGCAACAGACAGCAAAGGATAAATTTCAGTCAACGTTGCCATGTCACTCCGAAATACCTACATACAACGTTCCGAACTTCTACGAGGAATTTCTTGTAACATCACTGCACAAAAGCACACGATAGTCATTAATTATGTTGATTACTTTATAATTTTTACGAAAAGTTTTCGCGCTTCTCGCTGGAGAAGTTGTAAGTTGCGGGTCAAGATAAAAACACCGAATAATATTCCGCTCTGTAAAATTCTTTTTAAAAACTTCAGATAATATATTTAGCAACTTAGTTACTCGGAAAACTTAATGGAAAGTGAAGTGGATAAGTTTGGAGGATGCTAGAATTAACACTTTCCATTCTTTTGTTTTCCGCTATTATTTTTCAGGCTGGAAATATGCTTGAAAGTGCAAAACTTGGGAAACTTCCTCTTGTAACTGTCAGCTGAAATGTATAATAATATTAATTGTCGATGGAACAGAAGTTCGCAAAAGTAATATTCAACAATTAGGTTTAAACTGGTGAAAAACTGTAAAGAATTCCTTAACACGCTGGCAAGAGACAACAAAGGGTCTTTAATACGGGTGCCGGTACATGAGAGGATTGCAGGGAATGAAATGGCAGACCAGATAGCTGAAGAAGGCTCTAAAGGAGCCTCCACAGGTCTAGAACCGTTTTGTTGAATCACATAAGAGAGGAAGTCGGGAGCTGGCTACTTAAGAAGCACTAACTCAAATTGAGGCTGATACAAGGACATATGCATACTGAGAGTCTACTGAATGAGTTAGACAAGGAACTCTCGTCCAGGCTGTTGGAACTGGGTAAAAGAAATTTGAAGAGAGTTACCTACCTGGTGACTGTACACTGTACCCTGAGAAAGTATCTGCACAGGATGGGCAAATTTAGTGAACCTATGTGCAGAAAATGTGAACCCTACGATGAAACATCTACTCACATACTCTGCTTCTGTTACACCGAGAAAGAGATTCATTTGTGACAATCAAAATCTTATTATGTCAAATAAATATATTTTTCACAAATATTTGTCTAAGCCGTTATCAGACTATGTCGAACAAAAAAGTTGTCTTTCGTTTTGTATATGTGGACTAGTCGATCGAATTGGTCGATGGTTAGTCTGGACACGGATTAAAATTACAGTATTTTCATGACAAACATCTTTAAATCTAATAAAAATCAATGATATCTATTTATGCATAAAACTGTTCAGTAGGAAAAAAGGATAGGAATAAAAAACTTGCTGCTGAATATTTTGATCTATTAAAAAGAAAACTATACATTTTTAAAATAGATACCAGAGAGAAAGAGAATTCACTAGTAGGTGGTATTCAGAACGGACAATAAACATTCGGCCATCCCCTAGACCTGGGTACACGCCTCCGATGCGCGCGCACAGTTACACTTTATCTCTCTTTCAAGTTCTGAATACCACCTTCTAGTGAATTCTCTTTCTCTCTGTAAAGGACAATCAACATTCGGCCATCCCCTAGACCTGAGTGCACGCCTCCGATTCGCGCAAACAGTTATACTTTCTCTCTCTTTCAAGCTGTTTTTCTCATATTTTCCTTGTCGTACTTGTGTAATCCAGGAAGGTTCCATAAGAAATTACGTGATCTGTATATCCTTCCAAATCGTTACATTTAATAAATCCCCCTATCTGACACTGAATATTTTCATCTGATATCTTAATTTCATTCGTGACAAATGTTTATGAAGTATCATTCATTTCCAGCCCATTAAGAGCTCTATGTTGTTGGGTGGGACATGTCCACCTGTCCACTGGGTTAGCGCACCCCTGACGATAACAATTTTAAGCTTGACAAATTATCGAATTATTCATGTTTCATGTTTGAGCGTGGATTATTTTCGGTCGAAAAGATAATTTGATGTATGTGCTCGTATGTGTTAACAATGAGATTTGCGACGGTCAAGTGATTGGTTTTGTGTTTCTGATCATGTGTATTTTTCAAGTTAATTGGTTACAGAACCTGGATTTGATACATTACACTGCGGCTGCGAAATTTTGTAAAATAATCGCAAAAGTATAATTAAGTCGCTGATTCTCAACTCAACCTTGTACCTATAGGTGCCGGGTTGCGTATTGGCATTGTTTACCATGCTGTAACGCATACATGCTGTTGTAACGCGGTGAAGAATGACTGAACCAATGCTCTCTCTACCCAGATATATCCTTCCACGACTCAGCACAAGCAGGTGTTCAGAAGTATTGCATTATTGATACGCTGCCATTCTTGAGACATTGTTTACTGCGTTGCAGTCCCAACCACGTTGAAATTTGCTTTCTTTCGCAATTTTGCAGTTCGCGTTCATAAAATTAATAATAATAATGATATACTATTGCCAAAAATAGTTTATTAAACCACACTTAAATACAAAAAACTACAATAAATGCAAAATCCACTGAAGTATGATCCTAGTGTGCATTTCCATATGATTTTGCATTTGGTCTATTAAGATCGATATTTTCCTTTAAAGATTTTTGCCTTCAAGGATTGTTGCACATTTCTTTCTTGGATGGCCTACCATCGGTTAGGTCAGGTTAGGTCTTGCGTAACTGACAACACCTAAAAAAGTCGGTGACTGGTACAAGTTGGTGCGGCCGTGTAGTCGGCGACGTGCGCTCAATGGCGAGCTGGAACGCGGTAAACAATGTCTCGAGAATGGCAGCGTATCAATAATACAATAGTTATTACGTATGAACACCTGCCTGTGCTGAGTCGTGGTAAGATATGTCTGGTTCGAGAAAACATTGGTTCAGTCATTCTTTACCCCGTTGCAACAGCATGTATGCGTTACAGCATAGTAAACAATGCCAATACGCTGCCGGCTTCACATTTCAATCTGCACTCATTGAATTTTCTTATAGCTTTCTATCTTTTGTCAATGTTTTCGATTCTTTGCAGGATTTGCCCCTCTCTTGTGATATTCCACTCACCATTTTGCTCCAGGTCTGTCTTGATCTCCCTCTCTTTTTTTTATATGATCTTGAGGGCTCCTTCTTGGTCTAAATACACTTTGTGATTGTGATAGCTGACTATTCCCAAGTGCTTTATCATTCTTCAGTGCTTCAACTGTATTTCGCAACTCTTCGCTTTGTATTAGTTCGATTTCTCCATATCTTCATCCTGATTTTCGGTTTTTGCTTCTTCAGTGTTGTTTTCAGTTGTTTGAGTAGGTTGGTCTAGTAGTTGTTCAAAATATTCTCTCCATCCTTCCATGACTTTATTTTACTTGTTAGTATCTCTCCGTTTTGCTTCTCCAATATCTATAATAATATTTATTCCAAATGTTTATATAATAAGAACATCAGCTTTTCCTGCTCATTGTATTACTCATAGCACTCAAAGTTTATAAATAAAGTGGTATGTTAGCGGACAAATCCTTTATTTACTTCCATCGTGAGAGTATTGTCCTTCAGAATTCAACGGGGAAAATGACGTTTTTGTAAACAGCATAATAAAATATAGTACAAACCTTTCAATCAGGAAACGCTTTAACCAATACCATTGCAATGGACGCGCCTGCCATGCATTGCGTTCGTTTCGTATTAACAGTTTCACTTCCGAACCGGATATTACAGTGGAAGTGCCTGGAAGTGGACAGTGTTTTTCCAGCTTTTAGCATGAACGGTCTTTGCCATTCATTTAAAAGTCAAGATACAATCGGAATGTTTATTGATAAAAAAAACGAAACGAACAATGAGGATAGCAAATGATGAATTTAGAAAAAAAACGATTTCTTAATTGATAATTCAAAGGGGTGATAAATAAAAAATAAGATTATTACAATTAAAAATTGTTTTAAGAAAAATTTTTTCAAGAAAAATATTTTTTTTAAAATTCATTATTTGACCAATACAACAGAATGGCAAAACATTTTTTTTTAAATATTAAAATAGTCTATTTGTTTATAACAAATTTATAAACAAATAACGTAAAAATTTTTTTAGTAATGAAATAAGATGCAAAAAATAAATAAAAAACCAGCTGAAATAAAAAATATTAAGAAATTTTTTTTTTAATATTATAATATGGATTTTTCATTTTTTGTTAACTTAAAAAAATAATAATAAACAAATAAAAAAACTTTTTTAACGGAATTTTGTTTATTGAGTCAATAAGAAAACCTCCCAGAATTCGAAAAATTTTTAGGTACTTCATTTAAACTTCTTGAACTGATTTTCAGTTTCCTAAGGTCCAAAAAAAATTAGTTAATTAACAATTGAAATAACAAAAATGAAGTGAAAAATTTTTTGTCTATATATTCCTTCAAGTCTCTAAATATAACTAATTTATTCAAATTTTCTAATTCATAACAAATATTGAAAAAAAATTATTTTGTGATGCTCTGTTGGCTTGGCGGTGACGCCGCAGCAGCAAAAAAAATTGAAATTTTTTGTATTTTTGCGGCATTTTACGGATATTTTGTGTACTTTGACTAGGCTAGTATGCTGTTGGAGGTGAAGATGTCGCTATTGTCACAACTTTAACTTTTCCGTTACTGGAAGACATGTATTGATTGTAATTTCAGTAGCTTATTCATTCCTGTATTCGGCTATTAGAGATTTTGTACGAATAACATATACCTTGTACTGATAAAGCGCAAATACGCCGATACCAGTCTGCAAGTTATGCTATCCCTTCTAATTGCAAACCAGAATGGTTGGTTGAATCTTATAGATCAATCCGACCCCGTTTGACAAAGAAATGTTCAGTGTACGTGGGTGTACGTCGGTGCCTACAGCTCGGAAAGCTGTTGCATATGCTTATCAGGGAAAAAAACCCGGCAAGGGAGACAGCTACTCAAGATGGGTAAACTTTAATGTATCACTATAAGGTATTGGAAAGTTGCACCAAATTCATATCAGCCCAAACCTGAACAAAATAATATTTATTGGTTTATTTTTCCAACAAAAAACAGCATTCTCCAAGCCAAATGATATTTTTGGTTCCGTTCACCTAACGACTTAAAGTTATTCCATAAAATCAATTAAGAAGATGAAGTCGAATAACAAAGTTCACAGATTTGGAAGCGATTTGTAGAGTGTAATTGTATTATTTCAACTTAACTTTCGTAATTCATTATTTCCAGCTTATTCGTATACATTTGTTAACGATGCTTATGGTCTCTTTGTGCCCTCTTTTAATACAATACGCATGAAAGAACTTTGATTACGTTGATGTAAATAATTTAATAACGTGTTAATGGGGCCATAAACAATTTCCCCGATTTAGAGGCCGCACGTTCGGAATTTTATTCGTTTGTAGTTCTAATGCAAAAAGGACTGGAGACCGTCACTGCGGCTATCGTCCTAATGGGATTATGGCTACCGGACTGAATCCGATTTCGTTTCCCTTGGTGATGGGACCGGAAGACCATGTTCCTGCATACATTATAAGTTGCCGGCTTCGCACAAGAAGTGGTTGATTTTTTCACTGTCTGAAAAGTTAGTTATTTTGTTGGATTTGTACTGAATGCACGTATAATGTATAATATAAATTCTCATAGATGGTCTCCCATGTTAAACGCAGAAGTTCTTGAAGAAAAATTGGATTATACTCCATTCCAAGGTATTTCGTTTTGCTTTATTCCAACCGTTAATCCGATAACAATACTGCCTAATAGCACCGAATAGTAATGAACAAGAAGGGTCACTCGGCTTTTTTTCTTTAATGTGGTGTAGATAAAGGCTAGCCGGCGTCAATAAATTATCTGTTAGAGAACACGTGTTTGTGTACGAATACGAGGTTTCCTTGTAAAAATTGTGACTTGCACTATAAAAAGTATATTGTACAAGGTCTGGTCAACATATATTTGAATGAATGTTATTAAAATCAGTTAACGGAGTTGATGATATTGAGGAATATGGACAATAATAAACCTAAATATCAACTGGATATTCAATACAAACAATTTTAATAAAAAAGATCTAGCTGTAACAAAAGTGTTACCAATAAAAAATAAATGAATACATGAGTAATAAATAATATCAAATATATAAATAAAAATAAGAAAAACGTGTATACCTACATAAATTATTTTCAACAATATTCGTGGAGAATCATAAATTTTGCAATATTTTTAATTTTATGTTCAGTTTTGAAGGCTGCTTTCGAATTTGATTTTTTAAGTATCGGTTCGCAAATTTTACTGTAAAATATATTCTGATTATGGTGTAAGGAGACAAAAAATAATCAAATGGAAACAGCGGACAAGGATGTGTGAAAGCTATTGTCTTAAACAAATTTTTCAATGAATATTTCCTCCAATTTTTTGATATATTCAACCACATTTAGGGGAGGTAAATTTAAGCCGCCCGATTCTTTTGATTTAGAATACGACTTTGCTTAAAAAAAATAGTTTCTTGCTTTTGGAAGATTTTTTTCCATTGTATTCTCTACATGTGTCACATGAGTGCTGTAGCAAACATTCTTACAACAAATAGCTCTGTTAAGTGTAGGGAACAAGTGAATTGTTCAATGGTCCCTATAAGGGCTCGCTTTTCAGAGATTTATATATCTATTCATGTGACCAATAAAAACATAAACTCTGTATTATGTTTTGGTGATTATTTCGTGCTATGGAATGCTGAATGTAGGTATTTTTTTATTGTTCACTTTTTAATATTATTAAGTTTAATTCATACACTGGAAAAAAAATTCTCAAATAATTATACTCGTAATTTCAACTACACACGCAATAATTTTATCATACCCGTTGGTGAAGACAGCTCTTATAATACGAATAATCTCACTGCAGCGAAGTATTTATTCCAGCCGGTATAATTCGAGGATGGAGTCTGACTCCGATAAACTCCGAAAAATAGTTGCGACGATGCCACAGAATGACCTCATGGAAATATCGTATAAGAAGGCGGAGCTGAGAGTGATTCTTCTTGTTCATTACTATTCGGTGCTAATAGTCTCTGTATCTGTAGAGTGGGGAGGGTGAGGGTAGGCTCACAGCATTTAGACCAAATGTGACCCATTGTACATCCTTCCGAGGAGTTGTCCTCCTAGGTCATCGTCCATCCTGTCCTTTCCCCAGGAAGGTGGACAGGTCACTAGGAGACATCTCCTTTATATCGGCAGGTGTAGGCCAAGATTCATCGAACACACACTCTTTTATTGACGATAACTCCGGACACTCGTATAAGACATGCATGACAGTTTCATCTTCCTGTTCACACCTCCTGCATAGGAGTGTGTCCACTAGCCCCATAGTATGGAGGTGTTTCCTTAGTTGACAGTGGCCAGTCAGAAATTCTACTGTGAAACGTAAGTTTTTCCTGGCCATCGCCAAATATTTCTTCGGCGCCAGCTTCCCAGGGTCGCCCAGGGTGATCCTGGCAAGTCGTTAGGCCGTAGGTGTCACTGGGTCCTAAAATTTCTAGTCCAGCCGCTTCCCTGGCTGAAGAATCGGCAATGCGATCACCTTCAATCCTGTAGTGCCCTTTAACCCATCTCACGATAATATTGTTATCTGCCGAGGCAAGGCTAATAGGGCTTGTCTACTATCAGTGCAGATTGTTAAGTTTTTGCCAGAAATTCATTTCCTGGTTAGTTCTTTTGTGGCAATTGAGATACCTGTTGGTTCTGTTTTAACCACGCCGGTATTGTTTCCCATTCCACACTTAATCCTTAGGCTTAGTGTTCTAAGCCTAATGGTATGATTATTTCACAACTGCAATGCTTGCCTGGTTAATCAGTCAATTTATTCAATTGTTGTATTATTTTGGACGATATACCGATAAACAATATACGATATGTCTCCGACTTTTCATTTTCCAAGTTGAAAGTATTTTCCACAATAAATGGTTGACTCTTTCCTCTGAAAATATTTTATTGACGTACAAATATCATAAAGCTCCCATTGTTACCCGACATTTTTAAAAGCAGCAGAACAAATACGAGCAGAATCACCATGCGAAAAACAGATCAGTTAAAGTCCTAAATCTACAAATTATTATGCAAATCTCGTAAGTGTTCTACTTATTGTATCAACCCTTTTCAAAATATCGCGCACATTTGGAAATTGCTGCTGAAGATTAAAACATCCTTGACAAGAATTTAGAAGCAGGCAGGCCTGGTGAACTAATAAATCAAAATATAACTGAAATATGGCAAACAGGCTTGGATTTTGCTGGGGCTATAGATTACTATAGCGCTTAGGATTTTTGATAAATAATACATTACGTTCTGTACCCGGAAAGTTTTGTTAGTTATGGTATTGAATAATAAACGTTGTGAAATATAAGATTCAGAAGCTTACCATAATATTTCAATACAAGGTTAAGCACAGGCTTCATATCAGGTTTTATATCCTATCGAATTGTCTTCTTTAGAGCCTTAATACAACCCTCGTATGTTGAATAACAAATTTTATGCAGGGCAAGGATGTCAATCCCAGGGTAGCGAGCGGAAAGCATGGAAATGTACAAAAATTGTATTTATTTATTAGTTTGTGTTCTATAGCACTGAGTTATCCAAACTCTAGATCTTCAACTTCTTCAAGGATGGTTTATTGTGTATAGTCAATATCAGTCAATTGAGGAAGTGAGAGGGAAGAACACACGCACGCGCTTGCCAATAAGAAGTCAGCTGGTCGATAAAAATCACCAATTGTGTAATTCGGAGGGTGTGGTCATTATGGTTTTCGTACAACGCTGCCAGAGCTTGAAGAAGCCCATAACAAATGTGGAAAAGTGTTCATCTTTTAATATTCCTAAGTTGAAAAAATAATGTTAATAGAAAAAATCCAAAGAAACAAGTACATTAAAGAATTAACGTTCAATCATATTGTTGATATTGTTAATAATAAAAAGTCCCTTTTCTAATTATTATCACTACATACTTTAGCTTTTTCATAGTTAAACGTGGCAATATCGAATGTTTTCGACTGCATTCCTTTCACGGCTTCAGATAAGCTTGCCAAAGTATAAGTGATGCTGTGAGACTTTTCTAATAAATTTCCAGTTGATTTTGTAACGCAATTTGAAGGATTGAGAGATAAGGTTTCTAAACAATTTCCAATAAGTATCAAACTTGAACGCCACCCTGTATGATAGAGTGCTTCAATGAAAGTTGACGTGACGATTTGAAGATGACAATGAAGGGAATGCGATATTAAGTAACT
>CAJUYG010000346.1:108102-134696 GCA_910591675.1 Galerucella calmariensis | reverse complement strand
AAAATATGACAACTAGACAATCAATAATATTTTGAAGTTTAAGACTACAAAACATTGTTGTCAAATTTTATTAAGGTCCATTCATAGTAGATCACACCTCTGGTAAAATGTGAAATAAAATATTTTATTTCATGACATTCTAACGATATGATAGTCTACTAAAAAAAAAAAGTAATGCCACAAGGAACTTACAGAAGATATTAATTGGATATTGAACAAAGTTTGTATGAACGACCCAGCTGTCCCTTATTGCCATATACTATTCAAAAGCTACAATCTTCCTAAATTCATATATATAATTAATATTCGGACAGGGCTGCTTTGTCACAAATTTCCAATTACATTTTTCTGCACTATTACATAAATATTGAATTCTCGTGCACTTGTGTGTTGATATTTAGAGTGTACATATGCAAAATACCGATAATCATGTCTTATTAGTTGTTAAGAGCTGGTCAAGTTCATCAATAATTATTACTAGTTGCGGTGGAATTAATTCCGACCTCTTGAAATGGTAATCTCTGACCACTGCGTGAAGTGATTACCATTGAATGCCATGATTTAAGCTCTGATTGATATTTCACTGTATTCGAGCAGAAATAACTATTATTTTTCAATCTTAACATCGTAACAAAAGTATTTTTTTCATTTGTAAGTCCAGTTCACTTTCCAGCATTCTGTTTTGTCTAATTGCGAAAGGTTGTCACCTAGATCAGTTATTCGGCTCTTTACGGACAGGTTAATGTATACAATGTCCTTCGACCTATTTGATCATCCCAAAAGCATTATAACACCCTTCCACACTACACAGGCGAATCAACAACAGTATTTCATCGCGTGGCTAGCAGGCCATTGTGTCAACATGTCTCGACGTCATTTTATACTAACAAAGCTTAAACTCAGCATCACTTACCCTTTTTATATATAAATTATATGTGAACGGTGCAAAGTTGAAAATTATTTCAAATTCAGTCAAGCAGACATATTTTACAGAATTTTAAAAGCATTCAGTTGAAACATTCAATCATGACACAAACATTAAAATGCCATTTGAATCAACTTTAGCTTCCTAAATATAATAATATATTTATTAGTAAAACTTGATTGTTAACAATGAACTATGTTATCCAACCATTTATCTTGTTCTATTGATACTCTTGAAAGTTTTCACTCAGTTTCCCATTTTCCATACATTGTTTTGAATTTGAATGGGATGTGATGAAAATGTGGGCTTGAGTAGCCGATTCAAACATTTATATTATACTATCTGGTTATCTATTATTCGTTTGAATTCCTCCAAGTTTGTTTTTCATTAGAATGTAATAGTATATTACGTGCATGACAAAAGTTGTAAGTAACCCATTACGCACGAAATGAAAAGCGGCGAGTGCATAAATTTCATGAGTGCGTAATGTACTGTACTTTTTCTACGCCCATCTATATTCTTCTGAGCGTTCATAACTTCATCTTTTTTACTATCAACAGACATATTCGTAGGTAATGTTGAGAAAATGTTCGGATACTATATTTCGTTACAAAAATTGACAGCATAAATGAGATGACGCTTATTTCCATATCATGAAAACGCGTATTATATTTTTTAGAAATTGTATAATGTGTTGCCGACATTTAGGGACATCAATGTATTTCTCGAATGCTGAAAGCTTTTATGTTTTTTCATTGATTAAAAGTATGTAAATAAACCAAATAAAGTAGTACGTGAATAAAAATTTGATAGTAATTTAATTAAACCAAGAAGTTTAAGTTTCCTTCTCAAAACGCAAGTGTATGTTATGAGATCTCATTACGTGCATGTTATTGTTAAATGTCATTTACAAGGAATGTTGACAGTGCGATTTTTGACGTTTACAGACATGGGCGTAGTAAATAGCTATTTACCTAACAAGTGCGGAAAATGAATTTTTCCGCACGAGTCTGCTGTTCACCGAACTCCGCTCCGCGTCGTTCGGTGAAGCAGCCGAGTGCGGAAAAACATTTTCCGCAAGTGTTAGGTACAATAGTTTTTCTACGAGCGTATTTTATCTGAATCTTGTGATTGACTTAATATATGAATAGAAAAAGAGAATAAGATTTGATATTACGAATTAGATTTGATATTACGAATTAGATATAATGAGCCATTCGGGGATACGCTTGTGTGTAATGATATAGAAAACCAAGGAAAACTATATTGTCAATAAACATATAATCTAACGATGAATGTGAAAACTTGCACTACAAAAAAATCCCTAATGTCATTTATAATTATTATAAATTAAAATTACTAAAACACACTACGGTGTCTGTAATAGGCCATAATTTCTAATAAATTATTACTCGTTTTGGATTTATTTATGGTATCGAATATGCAAAATGCGTTTAACATGATTATGCATTCTCGAATAAAACGAGATTTCATAAAATTGGATGAAACACGACAAACTTCCAAATACTCTAGGAAAAATTGCATAACAAGCATCAATCTATCAAGTTCAAAGCAGCAGATTTATTGGTGAGGGGATGGAAATGGGGAAAAATAACGGAAGAATCTTTGCAATTTGATAAAATATTCCATGGGTTTGGAATTTTTTTTGTGGAATCACTGAGGATTGTATGAAATTTATAAATGAGATAAACAAAAATGTGGGGTTCTACTTATTTTATTTCTTGAAACAAAATTGGGAAGAATTCAAATTTAAAAATAATCAAATTTTTAACTGTTGATATGTACCTAGATAAAAATAGATACAAAGGTACACTGAAGTTAATGTTGCTTGCTTTGTAATAAATAAAAAAGCTTTTTATATAATTGAATGCAATTGATGGTTTTATATGACGCCATTTTGCAGTGGATCGATTGTAGTGCTTTCTAGCGGTACGTGTTGGAAGTAGGTACAAGGTAGAAAGCTGGGAAATAAGAAACTGTAATTAGTGTACAGCTATCTACTTTTAACTCACCTAATAATGTCAATGTTGCTATGTTTCAATTATAAACTAACTAGATATTTCAGAGTTCCTGTAAATTGTGTATTTCAAAATTTATCGTCACGCCTATTATTCTGTTTGATCTGCAAAATAAGCTAGTTGGCAGTATGAGTGAGATTTCATTTAGAGTACTGGGACTCTGCAAACTATAGAATTCTACCGATCGCTTTCTACAGTATTATTACTACTATTATTTCAGTCAACAACAGTCGAAAGTCTCACTCTGTATACCATCTGTATACTGTCGACAAGTCTCCTTTTATTTTTGACCTATGAATATTATTTTTAGTGAAGTTTTTATTAAGAAATCGTCGATAAAAGACCTGTGGATAGAGTCGGTAGTAGAATGCTATAGTGTGCAGAGTCCCACAACAGGCTTTTAACATCCCGCTGAATTATATTTTTTCAACGGTTTTTTTGTGCAAAACAAACTTTTTCAACTTCAGAGATTCTCAAATATTTTTCTTGTCTGTATTGACATTTTTTCTTTGGGTGAAAAAACCTATTATCACCAGTAATAAGTTTTTTAACGTAATAACTGAGTCGCTAGAAGGTATATAAGAACTGTTTGAGTGTTTTTTTAATTTTTCTTATTCCAGATCGAAGAAAAACTGTATCTTAAACAGTTCACTGATCTTGATAGATCTGTAGTGTGTTTAAGTAATACAAATTTTGATTGAACTGGATTGTTAAGCACCAACGTTATTATAGAATGTTTTACTCTCTGCATATGTGATGCCGATGTACAATGTTTATCAATAAGGCAACATAGAATATGGTAATCACGTCTATCACGGTAACTCGACAACTGACATCAGAACTTCTGCTTTCCCTATTTCAAGGAATTTATATGGCAGATCATTTCGTTTTGTGCACAGACTGCAAAGCATAATATATTTCTCGTATCGATTGAAGAGCTGGGAAAATTTACCAAAAATCACAGTCGCTAATAAGATTTTAACTCCACCACACCAATTAGGGTACTGATCCAATCTATAAGCTTTTATTATATAATGTTACCGTGAAAGAAGGAGAGTAGTGAATGTCGACATTCGCCGGTGGATGTCGACAAATGTCAAATGCCTTGGTGAAAGTCCGAACATTTCTTAATTCTATTACACATTCGGACTTTCACCGGTAAATGACGACAAATACAAATGAGGTCCGGTGAACCTCGGACACTGCAGGTCGCAACAAGTTTATAGACGGTTCCAGCTCCTTGTTTCAGTTAGCTTTGTTTTCGTCAGGCTAACGCAGCGTTTGACAGCGCTCCCGAACCTAATTTAATTTTCTTATTAGAAATTATAATTTGTATTCAATGGCTACTATAGGGAATCGTGATAAGTTCTTTGAAAAGTTACATGCCTTAATTGGAAGTAAACGAGAAGACAATTGTTTGTATTTTTCACAAGAAAAGTACTCTGAAGTAATTTCTGCTAAAAGTAATGATGGTGCCATTGAAACCAGGAGAAACAAATATCACTATCACATCACTCCCTCGCGGGCAAATTTCAAACATTGAGACCGAAGAACAGTTAGAAGCTTATGTTGAAACAGACATGGATAATGAAAATACCATTGGAGCTGATCCGCAACCTGGCTCGTCTTCATCTCAAGCACTAACTAATCCGCCACTTAGCACATCTTCATCTCAAGCACAATTCGTGATACCGTAAGAATTCAAGTCTCTGATGTCGACCGAGGGTCGTATAAACCCTCGAAATGTGTTAGCGGTTGTTGTTGGAATAGAGGATTCAGACTTTTATAGATTAGCTAACAAAAATGGTACCTTGAAGCAGCTTTTCACCCGTAATCAATTCGTAATTTGTGAAGAAAAGTTACTTTTCATGGACGAAGTTTCAACAAAAGAAATGTCGCTAAGAGAAGCAGCTTCTGCTAATTCAAAAAGTGGAGGGCAAGGCTATACACGTTGTAACTGCAAAAGGAAGTGTTCCACGACTCAATGCAGCTGTAAAAGCAGGGAACTTTTGTGCCACAGTAGTTTAAGTTGTTGCAATGAATAAGATATTGTTCTTATTTTTTATATTCCATTTTATATTTTTATGTTCTACTGTTTTGAGTTCAACAAAGTCCTTTTCCCATATTATTTTAATAAATAAAGACCTATGGATTTTTTTTGTTTTTATTTAAAAAAAAAATTCTTTTTAACATACACCATCCTGAATGTCGACAATCGCCGGTGTAAGTTAGAAATAATAAAATCTCAACAATATTTCGGACATACGTCAAGCAGCGTTGAGAATGTTGACATTCACCGGTGTATCTCGCCATTCACCAGATTTCGGTATTTCACAGTAACATATACATTATTTGGCTCGTTGTGTGTTCACAGCAGTCTCCATATTATTTTTTTGACTTCAAAATGTTTAATTACAATAGATAAACATCTTTGTCAACTATTTCCATGCTCCTATAATATTAAGTAAGGTGTTTATGGTATATTACGGAAACTAGAAAAACCAGGCGTCAGATTCCCACGAGACTCTCCTGTGCTCCAACAACTCAGCTTCAAAGTTGGTAATGTGAAAAGACAATAAAACTATTGGTGCAACCTGCAGAAACTTTGACTTAGTATACATATTTGAAATAGAGATAGAGCAGAATTCTCTCAAGTTTTTTTAACAGTGAAAGAGAATGTGAAATGACCATGAGCGTTGAGAGTTTGTCAACTTTAACAAGTAAAGTTGAAAGAATAGAGGACGAAAAGAAAAGAAAAGAAAAAGACGGAGACAGAGTGAGTTTCAGTTTTCCGTAGCTACTCGCTTGTTATTCGAAAGAAAAAAGCAACAGCATACAAGCTAAATTAATATTGAGTTATATGAAAAAACCCACAGAGAATCTTAATTGGATCATTTAAAGTAGAAGACGATGTAAAATTTTCATAATCTCGAATGAAATTTTTGTACAGGGTATTCAGATAGTGGGATCTATGGAGTTTTGGGCTTATTAGTACGAAAAGTAGATCAGTTTTTGTTGATTAGATTGAGTCAGACTGAGGAATGGGAAAAAACAAACCATGCTTCAGTGAGAACTCAGACAGAAACACGTTAAAGGGGAAATAATGCAGAGCTACCCAGTTTTTTGTGATGGAAGTAGAAGAAATTGGATATGTTGAAGAGTGCTTGAGATGTTTAGCCATAGAGATACTACAAATAGAGGCAACAAGCCAGCTTCGATCCAGTCAGCATATAAGAGAGGGATAAAAAGTAGGAGGTTTATACTGCCTCTCTATAATAGCGTGTATGCTATATATACACAAACGAAGACAAAAAACCTTTGATCGTCTGTCTCTTTCTCTCTTACTAGAGTTCGGACGGACATTCCCACTTACAGAGCGCCCTATGGCTTGTTGTCTCTATTTTTATGTAGTATTATGTGTTTAGCACAACCAAATTACAAACATGGAGAACCAAATTTGGAGAATTTATCTTTGAACACCTCTTTTTTGATAATAATTTGACAAGCAAATAGAAGCATCTTGAGTGATTTTTTCCTTGATCTAAACTTAAAAAAGGAAATGTGAAAAGAGGAAGAGGAAGAGGTGAAATCTCGCATGGTATTTGCTAAAATAATTCCAAAATAAAATAAATCTACAGTGATTTAACAAAAAAATCATTCTAAAAAATGTAAGCTGCAGCTCCCCCTTCCTTTGTCGCGTGAAATTATCTGCATAGAACGCAAAAATTTTCCATCCATATCATTTTTCGAATGAGTAAAACAAAGCGCTTCACAATTTATGATGTGAAACAAAAAGGAAAGAATGTCTTTTAGGAGAGCACTCAAAGAGAGTGGATAGACCACGATTGCTTTGGAATAGATATGCCAAGATTAAGAAAGAGGAATGCAAACCAAGATTTTATAGATTGAATGCAGAACGTTTAGTAATCAAGAGCTGTATCAATAAAATTAATGACGTTAGTAGGAATTGTATTGAATATTTAGGGTTTGTTTGCATTTTTGTTGCTTTCGTTTATTTGGGCTTCAAGCACTTGTGCGTGACGCCTCAGTCGTCACGA
Source organism: Galerucella calmariensis (assembly GCA_910591675.1). Classification (NCBI taxonomy): domain Eukaryota; kingdom Metazoa; phylum Arthropoda; class Insecta; order Coleoptera; family Chrysomelidae; genus Galerucella; species Galerucella calmariensis. The sequence continues at coordinate 127,674 of CAJUYG010000346.1, read as the reverse complement.
CTTCCGAGCAAATCGAACACGATTTTTTAGGATCCTCAAAACCACCTGACATGTGCCAATGCCAATGAATTTCCTGTGTTGTTAGAAGAACAGTTTTCAATTATAATGTTTTTGATAATTAAAATTTTGCATATTTAGGTATTTTTAGTGAGGTTTAAATAGTATTTAATCGTAATCAGCACAATCTTAACCTTTAAATAAACGTCAAACCGGACAAACATCAAATATTTAATGTCCGCGGACTTTTCGGTATGTGCTTGAGGGGCAGGGGGAATGTAAGACTAGGCGTCACGCCCGGTAATAAACGAACGGAATTCAGTCACTACGAGCTGCTACTTGCAGCCAAAAGTAAATAATCGAAAGCACCTTTTGTTTCATTAAAGTGATTATTTTCATTCATGTTGACAGCGTTCATTTTGGTTTGAATAAAGTAGGAACAAATCCATAGATTTGACAAGAATGGAACTTGTACTACTAATATTGGACATGTGGCATGCCGGCAATAGCCGTCCAAAACGGAACGGTCGTTTTTAGGCTCTGCGGCTATACCAGCGTGAATGTACAATCACCCGCGTAGAATCCTAGTGTCATGTTTTGTAAAAAAAACTTCAGGTTCAATTTTGTTGATGGTATAAAAAGGTAATCTTCCATTTACTGCATGTAGCAGTGTGAAATTCTTACTACATCTTCAGAGAAAAGACAGGTTCTCAAATGAAGTTTAAAGAATACAGGGAAGCAATCATACGATCCTTCACTGGTATAGATTATAAACAGGATGGAAAGTCTTTGGTTCAATTCAAAAGTGCACGATTCCAAACCAATGTAATCAACAACAGTGGTATACAGTATTTTCCTGAGAATATTTTCCCTTCTGAAAATTATCGAAGGTTATACCACGAGTGCTTCAAATTTTATCGATAATTTTTTCTTTTCCACGAAAATTTGTTTATTTGGCAAAAATATGAAAACAAACAGATATCTAAATTCGGTTTGTTTGAATGTTTTTGCCTCAAATAAACAAGTTTGAGTGATGAAAATAAAAAATTATGTGATAAAATTGAAAGAGCGAGTTGTATTTGGGAAGATTATTTTTTTCAACAATTTAAAATGTATTTAAATGTTTTAAATGCTCAATATTCTCTTGGGTGATGGCACTGAATTGGTTTGTGTTTATTTTTCAATGAACTTTGAAGCACTTTTAGTTGTCAATAATGACAAATTCAAAGTAAAATTTTGACGTTTCAATGTAAACAATGTATTATCGATGAGGAAGCAGAATTATCAGTATAATACCGAATGATTGGCTAGAATAATGTATTGCTATTGGCTGACACCACCAAAAAGGTCAGATTTTGACAAGTGAAAAAAATAATCAACAGTAAAAACACAAGAGCTTTTTTTTATCGGATAAATTTCTCTATGCAACGAAACAGTTTTGCCAATCACTAATTTTACGAGAAAAACTGACATGATAAAATCGCGACACCGAAGGTGGAGTGATTTTATCTAATGTCAGTTTTCCGAGCAAATTTAGTGATTGGCAAAACTTTGAGTTAAGGAGAAATTTATTCGATAAAAGAAAAGCTCGAGTGTTTTTTGGCAAGATAAATTAACGACAGAGTATATGGATGAACAACAAAAATAATTATCTTTATTAACTTGCGACTTATTGTGATTGTGTAAAAGTGACGTCAGCTTACTAGATATTGAGAATGAGGAGTTTTTATCGCGATAAAAAAGGATGCACCTATAGCCGCCATCCTCATATTACATAATGTCTAGAGTCCGCTGGCGCCATTGAAGGTGCCAAATTAATCCAAATTGAGTTTATTTAAGCAGGAAGAGTGAAACCACACTTCTAATATTCAAAAATTTACAAAAACATATAGTGTCAATTTTCGAACTTTACTTTTTCCTACTGTCCTTCAATGTGTTAACTTTATTTTAACATTGTATGAAATTGACTAGATCTTCCCATCTCTCTAGAAACACCGACTACTTCACATAAGTTGCTTTAAAAAGGCAAAAACACGTGTTCTCTCACTAAAATATATACCGAGATCAGTACGTACTTTTTTTTTAAAACCATATTAGTGTATAAGAGCCTTTATGGCATTCACGTATCTAGTTCAATATTCGATGGCAATAGCAGTTACGAGAGGACATGAACGTCCCAAAACAACACAATAGGGGTAAAGTTTAGCAAAAATAAATGTACTTTTCAAGTTATACTTTATTGGAGGGATTCTCATTTTTTAAACTGCACAATTGATTAACAATATACGAAAACCCCTCAAAAATATTTGTGTCATAATTTGCTGTTAAAATTTTTACGTCTTTCAAACTAACTCAGTATGTCGAGTCATTTTGTCACATGTTATAATGTCGATCCACAAAAAGCTTGTATACTATGTGACAAAAAAGATGTAGAGACCGCCGTTTATTATTTGCCTGTACCATAAACAATGCTATGAAAGGAGAGAATACGGTCTACCTTCAAGAACTAAATGAATATCTAAATCCCAGTGCTACTAAAATTATGTGTAGCTATTTAATTAATGTTCTCAGGTAAAGGCCGTTTATTCTCTGTGAATAAGCAAGTATTATATTTTTTTAAAACAATAAAGATTGAATCTAATATTGTCAATTTTGGCCATAATTAACATGACCTCATATATGCTATGTCCATTTTCAAAATAACCTTTTTCACTGTATTGCATAGTTAATAATATTCAGGAATTGAATAAATGTGGTTTCAAAGCTTTCATTGAAACCGTAAAACAATTATTGCGGCTTGTATACAGTCCGAAATAAATGAGTTCCCACACATTTCTTTTTTTCTAGTTCATTTTATGTAACCGTAAACAGAATAATATTGACATTAAAGTGATTTTTTATTATTGCTGTGAAGCTTTATGAGGTTTTTCATTCTATTAATCACCTCTCACTCTCTTCCGTAACGATATCCCTTTTTCTAAATATATCCGTGGACGCTTATGAGTTCTCGGTGCTTCTCTGTTGAAAATTCATCTTATTTACTGAGCTCCCATTTTTCCATCTAGATTATAGATCGACTTTCAGGTCAGCGAAATGCAGTTTAATACTGGTATGCTCTTACCATATTTTGTAGGTGGAAAGCCATGAACCAAATTTTCACACAAAGTTTCCAATGTTACTTTAAATAGTACTTACAATTATTATTACCTTCTGTAATCGAAAAGATTGGAGAAACAGAATATTCCTTCATTCCTAACGTTATATTATTAGGTTGGGTTGAATTATCTGAAGTCCATTGTAATATCCTAAGTTTTCTTTGGACCAATACACCTCTTATCATCGCCACTTTCAGAATCTCGCGAGCTCGTTATCTCATTGCCACTTTTTCACGCTCCAATAAAAAATACTAGACAGTTACCAATAGAGTACACGCATATTTCGTATTTTGCTTAGATATTAATATTTATAATAGTAAAGTTGATATCAAAAATAACTAATAATAGGAAATGAACTAGTTTCCATTGGAAATTACTTTCAAATTTTAAAATAAAATTCAAATTTCATTGCAGTTTCCGACCACCACTCGAGGATTTCCGAACGCTACCGATGATACGTGTGATGTCATACCATGTGATGACTTTTGTCAATATGGCCGGTATTGCACTATGTTCTGTGTAGTTTTGTGTTTATATTGTATTTTCATTAACTATTAATTGCTTCATGGACGTAAGAATATTATTTATATTTTTGTTTGAGATCATTACGTGTTTATGTGTGCATTTTTTATTTCTAAAGGTCAACGTAAAGTGGAAAGTGGACATAAATATTTTGTTTACTAGTTCAGTGCTCATTATTGACGATTCTTTGATATTTTGTGAGTGAAGATATGGCTAGCGAAGGTTTTGTGAAAGCACAAACTGATAACTTGCCCAAAGTAGACTCATTCATGCTGCTCGAATTTATGAACGTCAACAAATTTAATGACGTCACTCCATGGGTCAGCCATCTTTATGACGTAAAGCGCGTTTTGGCGGACTTTCAAATTTTATGATTTTTGAAGTCGTTTCAGAAGTAAAGTTTATATTTTTTTGAGAAAATAGACATGCAAAGTGATAGGAGACCTTATAAAGCGTCAATTCCCACCAATAGCCAAATTTATGCTTGTACCCTATTATCATTAACAGCAATCATTAATATGGTACGTTTATAATTGAATCTACTGTTGGTATTGATCTGAATCCTAGATTGTTAATGTTATTAGAATGCATTGAGAAGGAAACATTCCTTCCAAAATGGAAACATACCTTAAATTACTCAGCTGTAGAGAATTACTCACCGGTCAATGATTCCGAGTTACATTACTGATTTGTGGAAATTTTAGAAGTTTTGAGGGTTACGGGAGATAAAAATCTGACCCTTCAATTCCCCGGAACGGATTTTTTATATTACTTTCAAATCAGTGTCAATAAACTTTTTACTATACGCTTATATCAGCTTCACTTGTAATGTATGACTGTGTTTGTTTGTACACGACTTCTTTGGACTCGACTTTTGCCCATTTTAAACATCAAACCTTGAACTTTTTATATGGAGAAATCCATAAGGTATATAAACATAATGAAGAAATGAGGAAGGTATGCTGGAGAAATTGATACTTTAATCTGAAAACCTATTGTAAATGTGTTTATTCGATGAATTCCAAATATTATATTAACATATTTTCTTTCTATTTTCAGGTAAGAGGATCTAGCGTTGGTAGCTTTTTGTGAGTATTTATTAACATATACCTATTAATTATAATGTCAATTTTTTCACAACAATGGTGCATTGAAATTCATGTGATATATTCTACACTCCCTGGAAGGGAATAAGATCTTGTCAACCTTCTGCTCAATATATGAAGCAACCTCTACAACTTTGAGTGAAAATTCCTTTATGGAGACAAAGAGACATAATTAAAGATCATAATCTGCAAGTAGAACCTAACCGCATTAAAAATATTTATGTACCCATTTAGCGAAGATACAGGAGACACCAATAAAAAATTATATAGATAAAGAGTCGCCAGTGTTGTAAACCCTTAATGCAACGACTGTTGTGAAATAATCCCCGGAAAACAAATGTTTCATACCCGTGAGGCTCATTTTGAATAATTATTATGAGCTCCATCCGTGTACTTTTTTCCCATTTATAAATGTGCATTCTGTCACAACAGACTTTTTTTTATGTTTTCTATTAACATGACATGCTATTCAAAAGAACTTTACTATTTCGTATAGTGGTGAGTTGAGTATATAAAAGCAGTGAACATAAATTTAATTGATCTGTACTGGAAAAACTTCAATATTATCTTCGGTCGTTTTCTTTGACGATTTTCCTACAGGGAGGAATTAATAACAATAATACAAGCACATGATACAACTTATGCCACAGAATAAATAATAACCAAGAGTCTCACTCTGCAGCACTTCTTTTAATAAGACTTTCAAGGCGATACCGACTATTTCATGATCAAGTGCTTGTATGTAGTTCATTGGGCTTGCCTAAGAATTCTCATTAAGTACTCTATGCTTGAAAGTAGACGACCACAAAATAAACATATATATCTAGCTTTCGTAGATCTGGAAAAAGCATTCGAAACAATCCCTAGAACAAAAGTATGGAGAGGCCTGAAAGAAAAATGCATAAATAGCAAAATAATAAGAGTTATCCAAGATATATATAAAACAAATACTAACTATGTAATAAAAAATAATAAAAAATCAGAAGGATTCAAAACAGAGACGGGATTAAGACAAGGTGGAGGACTAAGTCCAACCCTATTTAATGTACATGTATAATGAAGAAATGTGAAAGAAAAACCAAAGCCATGTAAACATTTAGAAAGAGTGGTAATATCTGAAGGAGTATTTGCTGATGATGTGGTATTAGTGGCAGGAAACGAGAAACAACTACAAGAAAACTCAAATATATGGAAAGAAGCACTGGAAGAAGAAGGAATAAGAATAAATATACATAAAACCAAAATATTGATAATAGGAGATCAAAATATTGAAACTAAAATCAAACTAGGCAATATTCCAATAGAACAAGTAGAAGAATTTAAATACTTAGGAGTACCTTTAGCACAATATGACAAAGGGGAAGACCCAGGCAAACATGGAATAAAGAGGTGGGTAACATAATACAACAAAGAGGGAAGACATGGAAAGAAGCAGCTATATTAGCAAAAGACAAAAGAGCATGGAAAATGTTTATATATGAAAATTAAAATTAAATGTAAACCCGACACCTAACGGTAAAAGGGTGTATAATTACATATACTCTATGCTTCAATGGCTGCTATCAAAATAGGGACAACCTCCCATGGCATAATTCTCATCTTGAAAAATACTTGGGGGTTCTCTTAGGCTTTCGGAGTGCTCCGGTTTCTGTCCCACAACTCCTACGCCAGTGTCTTTCACTGCCTTTTGATTTTGATGATGGTGTTTGTCCTTCTTGTTGCTTGATTCCGTATCGAGCGTACCTCCAGCTTCACTTAAGAAGAAAAAAGTACTTTTAATATACATATACAAAGCTCTGACTTCCATACAAGATCTTGATGAAGCTAAAGAGATGACTTTCATCAGGAAACATTGTATTATATCCAGATCTCAGATTTCAAGTTATCGTCGAAAGTACCTTTTTAATGGGGGTACAAGTTTAGTTCACGTACCCATATTTTTTCTGAAGAATCCCGGTCTCACATCCCGTGGAACCAGTACTATTCCATTGTATACATCATGAAGGTGGAGCTACTAACGTAGTCATTAATAGCACAAAAAATTATTGACAGTAGCCATTGTTGAAGATTTCCATCCTTTTTTTCTTTTTCTTCAATGGGGTTGGTGAAATGTGTTCCAGAGGATCTCAATAATTATTATCTTTTTTGGATTTTACCATTTCAGCCCTGCTTTTTCGTGCATAAAACAATTCGCTCAATATTAATTCCGGCTCCCCAGCTTCGCTCCCTTTTGGAGAATTCCCATTTTGTTCCATTTCTTTTTGGCAAAAAATGTATTATATTCACCAGAGTCATGTATAAAAATTCTGCAGAAGGAGCATTCACTTTTTTCGTCCATCTAGAGCTGTGGTTTCCTTTCTCTATATGGTTTGTAAAAGAGAACTTATTTCAAAGTTGAAATTAAAATTACCATCACGAAATTACTGATAAGAATAGATATTATTCTAGCTTGTATGATTGAGCGACAGTAACTTCCTATATTCCCTATATTCTCCAATATTCCACTTTCTTAATTAATTCTATTTCTCCGACATGAAATAACATAATCTATCAATCATAAAAATTGGAATTTGACGTTCAGTATGTCATTATCACTTATTAATGTTTCCAATTTTATGAACAGTGTAAACAGGAAATTCTAACAATATATTACAATGACAATTTCATCAAAGTACACACGAATAAAAGGTTTTTATCATTCGTTATGACACAAACATAATGGGTTGCTCCAACTGTATGTCTATGAAATATTTTAATACCAAAATAGAGTTCAATATTTACGCTCTCCAAGTATTTATGGCCGACTGCAAAAAAAAATATAGTTAATATTTGATGATTGAGTACAAAACAATTTTCATTTCAAGCGTTACTTTGTGAATTAAAATTGAATATTTGGAATAACACTCCAGTCTATTTTTAAACCAAACGGCCATATTACCTAAATTCACCTAATTGAATCGACTTGTAACAATAACAAATTTGAAAATATTTGTCTCTTTTTATACTACAAAAGAATCATCTGGTTTAACGAAGCTTTTATTTGGAATATATGACAGATAAAACAATAAATGACATGTCTATGGGCAGCGACAACCTCTACGTTTTAAACTCGCACCTGCAGAGGTAGCTTTGTCATGTCCACAATAATCAAAATGGCGACTATGCAGCAGAAAGCATTTTCTGTGTTAAAATGCTTATCGGTTGTTCCAGTGCAACGTGCATTCCGATTTCACCCTTGAATTCAGTGTTGAATATGGCCAGATTTGAAACGGGGCGTGTCCAAGCTATGACGTCAAACCAGCCTACTGGCGAAGAGCCCGGCAGCGGCTTCATATTAGCCGAATACACTTGACGTGTGAATGTTAGTTTAATTCGGTATTTTCGGCGAATTTTGCATGTTAGTTGACGTTTATGTTTGTTTTTTATCAATAATAATTATAAAATGAGTGACAAAAAGAACAAATACAAGTATTGCATAGTACCAGATTGTCAAAGTACATCCATAAAAACTCTTGAAAACTTTTTATTTCGTTACCTAACGATTTGAAAGTTGGAAAACTTTGGCAGAAAGGTATGCGACGTACTACATTTGTTTCTAATAAGGGGTCAAACTAACAATATTTTATAGTTATTTCTTTATCAGCTTTAAAATTCGGTCGAGCTACAGCAAATTGTTTTTTTTCGCTAGGAACATTTGAAAATGCATTTGATAAATAAATTTCATTTTCAAGTTTCCATCGCTGTCAATTTAATGTAAAAATATGTTTTTGTTCATTGTGCTTTTAATTTCCACAACAAATTCCTTACTTATGGGATCTGGTGATGCACCGATAAAAGGAAATTTGCTTGATAAAAAAATTCCAGCTTTTTGGACGTTTTCTTTGATAGTAAGTACCGCTAATATTTCGCTTTTCATATTTTTGGCAAAGAATTTTGAGGTAATTGATGTATTGAAAATTAAGAAAAAAATATATCATGTAGATTAATGTTGAACTTAGAGTTCTCATCGAACAATAACTTTGAAATGCTAACCAAATTTTGTTGAAAAAAAATACGAATCATGAGGTAATTACACATATTAAGCAAAGTTTGAGCCCTTGTAAGGAATTAAATATGGATTAAATGAAAAAACTAATTGATAAGAAGTCTAATTTGAAGCTTTATCAATACTATATAAAAATCTCAGAATCCTCAAATTACTTATGACCGTACAATTCCTTATTGAAATTTGGTTGCTACCACTAAAATATCGGATAAAAATCCATCTCTCGCTTTTCTATCCTTCTATGACTGACATTGTATCTCTGCTTCGGTAGTCGCGTGCCGTTCCATTGTTGATACAACGCTCGCCGGTCTCGGAGGTCTCCCAGTTCAGTACTGACGAAGCTTATAGAGTAGTACGTGAACCAAAATCCGCTTGGCTACCTACATGTTGCGGAGCTTTCATATTTCTAATAAAATTTTCGTTATGTGAACTTAAACGTGAGGACGTAGAGAAACAAAAAAATATACAAAGCATAATTGTGCAAGGTCGAATTTGGTAGATGCCCCTTAAGGACTCGAGTCTCATAGCAGAGATCTGGAAAATCTTGAAACCAAATAAATTTTCAGCTAAGGTTCCATAATTTTTTTCACACCTTGTGACTTCATAGGCTTTTGAAGCGGTTATTCGTCCATATCGCATTTCCTGCCAAAGGACGTTTTCACTTTGATTTTTGGTTTCCTGTTCTTGAATCAGACTTCATTTCACTTGAACAAAATTGTGAAAAAGTCTTGTGTTCTTTGAAAAGGTCTGTTTTAATAAACTGGTAAATTAAGAAATTTAAAGACAGCGCTGAATATTTTGGCGAGACAAGTATCTGTTAGTAACCTACTTTTTTTCTGGCTTCTGTGATATATTCATCCAGGAGTGATTTGTCCTTATTTTCTGGGAAAGATCTTTCACCGAAGTCTGAAACTTCAACGAATTTTCTAGTTGTTGATGCTGCAGCCAAGTTAAACTTTTTCCAGTAGCAAGCTTTTTCCGTAGGAGAATGATCCTCTGTTCTTTGGTGTAGCCACATTAAAAATGCCACTGCATGCTTGCACCCCCCCTCAGACGCAGGAAAATCGTGGCGGAAGACCAATGGCGTTATCACCATAAGTCGTTCTTGCTGATCTGGAATGAAATTGTGCCTAAAAACGGCTATATCCAAGTACAAAAAAAAAACGCATAACATGAACTGATATAGTCCTTATTTTGGTTAAAATAATGCATAACCATCATTATATCCACCATCGGCAAATTTCCAGAATTGCCTTCAAAAAAACCTTTTCTAACGAGACCATTTCGAATGATTAGATTTGCGTACGAAGCCCTTCTACAAATTAATTATCACACTAGTATACGCCTGCAACCTCGATACTGCCGAGCTCCACGGCTGATGTGACGTCACGTTGGCGCCTTCCGTTTAAGGGACAGAGCTAACTTTACATAGTTTTGATTCAATCAATTCAATTTTTTCAGGGTAACTATAAATGGAGCGGATTAATTGGAATTTTAACCAATGATCTAAAAATTCAATTGACCTAAATGTGCCCATTCAAGACCACAGGTGCACTTGTCAAACGTAAAAGCATTGGAAGATCACGAGTGTCAGACGCAACGGTGGATGAGGCTAGACAATGTTTAATGCATTCGCGACAACAATCCACCAGTCTAGCAAGCCGTGTACTTGGTGTTCAGCAGCAAATTGTATGGAAAGTTCTAAGGAAGATATTGTCATTCAAATCGTATCGTGAGACAAGATGACGATGCTAAGCAGACCCATGCAGAAAGCAATGGAGGATGACATATTTGTTAACCATCTGGTGTCGAGTGGCAAGGTGATCTGTCATAAAATTCGGAAATGGGGCCTAATCCGGCACAAAAAATGTATGGACCGTTTTTTCTTTCATAACAAAACTGGGACCGGTTATGGTGCCTTGATTATTATGCTGTGATTATGGTGCTGTGATTATTTTCGCAACTGACGGCTCATTCCAACAACCAGATGGAGCTCCACCTCACTGGCATCATGAAATGAGTATCTGAACGAGGAGCTCTCTCATTGTTGGATATGTAGGTAGAGTATTAAGCATTGTTTGCGTATCCTCCCAATTTACCAGATATATAACCACAAAATTCTTATTTTCAAGGGCATATTGAAGACACGGTTTTCGTACTACCAAAACCTACAATACTTGCTGAGCTTAAAAAACGCATTCCCGATGCTGTTAACATTGTCGACCCATATACATTGTGGGATGAACTGGACTATTATTGAACCCACGGTTTCCTCATTTGTATTGTGCTAGAGCTTTAATGTTGTCTTTGTCTACCAAAATATCATTCTCCATTCTAGTTTTAATACTAACTGAAATATAGCTTTGTCAAACCAGATGATTTTTTTGTAGTAGCCTTGTATACAATTCTGGAGACTACAGCTTTTTTATAAAACATCTCATAGAACAAATTTGGTGGTCTCAGTACATCTTTAAGGGTGCTATTGAGCTTCTCATTTCACCGAACACTATATTGATCACATTGAATTGACTATACATCCTATTATGGAATTATTCCTGAAAATACTCGGACTCGTAACCATCATCAACATTTTAAGTTATGGAAATCAATTTTCATATCCATAGCAGCAGATATTCCAAAACCAAGCAATGTAGCTTACATAACGTTAGCCATTTTATTTTATATTAAAATAAATTCGCAAATTTCCACCCTTATGATGGTGAACCCTTTTCGGGTATATCGAATACCTCAGGTGCAAGTAATGCCCCCTAGATTGTGTGATCACATAGTCCGGAGAAATAACATCGAAAATCTGTGGTCTGGCTGATAGAAAATGAAGTGTCGACTCATGCGTCATACCCTCGCATCCAGAGCCATCCGGGTTTCTCTTTCAGGCTAACGGAATTTGGTTATTAAAATTCTTGGCAGTCTCTATCCACAGTCGCCTCGTCTATTCTTTCCAGAACTAAATGATTTTAGGATGGTTTGTGAATTATTACTCGATATGAGGGTGGCATCGACAACGAGAATTTAAAGAGCGAGTGTTTCCTTTTGGACTAAATGTTAAATACCAGTTGATGGTCGATAATTAATATGTATTAGGGTAGTTTTGAGAATGTTGAGCCTCTTACTACACTCAATATTAGAATAAATTGGTCATTTTTCAATTATTAACAAACAAAATATCCACTAGAACAACGTTTGCCGGGTCATTAAGTAGTATAATACAAGCTATGATTGATGTAGAACAGCAAGTTCATTCTTAGGATATTAATCAATACTCTTCAGCTTTTATTTTGTCCTAAATGTAGGAGAAAACTATAACTCACCCTTCAAGAAAGGTTTTTGTCGACATGCTCGCCGCTTAAGCTTTTCTGGTGTATTCTTTATAATGTAAGAGGCATTCTTATCTGTTCTATCCCAAAAAAACGGCGAATACCGCTTGTTGTTTTTACGTTCATTTGTCAAATATATTGACAACATGTCAGTATTCCTTAGCAAAGAATAGATCAAAAATGCAATGAAATGCTCCTTTATCTGTGTTCCATTCAAAATTAACCAGTTCGTTTGAATGAATGAATTTTTTTGTGGTACATATTAATAGAAACCCACTTACAACCATAATAATCTAATTACGACAGCGTGAAATGTATACATATCAGCTTTATAAGATTCGGAAGTAAGTTCTAATGATAGTCAACCATAAGATGTTATCGGCTTCCTTTCCTAATGTATTGTGATCACACCATCGGCTTGCGTGAGTAAACAAATTCCTGTAAATTAGACATATTACATTTCAACATGGTATATTACATGTTGCTAATATAACTTCATATTCATTCAACGATATAAACTTTCGACGTTTATCTGCTGGGGAGCATTTATATATAACCTATATTGGTGTTCATAGGAGCAAGTATATATTAATTTCATACTAATACTATGTTAACTTTATAACTTCAAACGAACCAGTGCTGGCAAAGTCATACAAAACTATCGAAGTCGAGTTTCTGTAAGGAACAACTCACTCCATATAGTGCTAGTAAATCAGATATTTATTCTGTTAAAATATTTATTTTACATTGCAAATGTAGACGATAAAAACTCAATTCCCTCCCTCCTATGGTCACCCCTAGATGCTTCACTTCTTGTCTCCATTCAATCGCGTTCCCATGTTCTTGAGGTTCAGTTTTCTTTTTTTGGGAAAGGCTATTAAGATGGTTTTAGTAGGGTTGACGCTCAGTACAACCTACTCCAGCTATTTGTATAGCTCAGACCCTTTTGTATAATGTTTCCGAATTTTCTCCTGGCTGTTATGACAATCTTTGGCAGGATATTTCGTCAAACCACACAGGAGCTCATCAATTGTCAGACTCAGACCCTGTGGACATCCTCTGGTTGTACAGATGGGGACAATGTCTTTGCTCGTCCTCGTATCTGCTATTCTAGTGGTGAGAGTCTAGAAGCTGCAGTCGTGTGCCTGAGGCAATTTTGATGTTCAGATATTGTTATGTACAGCTTCTTCACGCATACGACTGCAACTCCTAGACTTTAGTGGGTTCTTTTTAAGTGAAACGGAGTCTACTAGTGAAGTCTTCGTAGATCAGCTTGCCCGGTAAGCATGCTGATACTGGTAGAGCAAGTCTTGCTAGGATTTCCGCTCTAATATAGTTGTTAGTAGCTTTACTGTTACATCCTGGATAATTATGATTATAAGACCGTTGGAAAGCATTTTCTACGGGCTTACCAACGACGTTCAAGTAGGAGGTCGTCATTTAAATCTTTGTAGGTAGAGTAGGCACAGGGATGCATTCTCTCACATATCATTCTAATCATTTTTTGATATCTTTTTTCGTTCACGATGTATATATCATTGTGAGTCTTAAAATTGACAATCTATAATATATTAACGCATATTATAATAACGCTCAAATTTAATTAAAAATAAATCTGATAAAATCTCTTTTCTCTTCTCAATTCCTGTAACAAAAGGGTGTTCTTACAACCAATCTATTTAATTTAAATAAAACCGACAACGAAATGTCAGGATCTTTATTGTGTTATCTTGTTAAGGTCCTAGAATGATTCACTCGTTGTTCGAAGGACAATAGGAATTGTCTTAGAAAATGTAAATTAGCGCTGAGTGCCATCATCCGCGAAAGTATGAATTGGATTGTTGGTGATGAAAAGCTGATTATTAATACGTTGAAGCGGAATATTCCATTCTACTTTCTACCTTTCGCTTTATTTATTGCTAACTTTATAAAGGGTCTTTTAATGAAAGATAAGTGAGTAATAAATCACACTACAGATAATGATATATCTTGTTTTTATAATTTCTTATGGTTTTATACAGTGTATTCAATAATTTCACTCCTCAAAAGTTTCACCTCCTGCTGCTTCTCTATTGCCCTGAATTCAAATGTGAAGTCAACAGCTATTTGTGATAGCAGTTTTTATCTACTAAATTTGTTATGGAGCAATTCTCATAAGAACTGCATATTTCCAGGCACCTTAGAGCTATGTTAAAATAAGTTTTCTTCTTTAAATTGTATCCAATTTCAAAATTAATGAATATTGCATACGTTTTCAGTTGATGATGATAATAGAGAACACAAGATAGACATAAATGTCACTAACTCTAACTCAACTATGCAAATATTCCGATAATTCCATCCAGCTCCTGGTGGAATAGTATATAAATAAATTTAATAACACATCATTCGGAAGTGTAATGTATGTTTCAAATTTAAGTGACAAAAAAAATTTGATACGGAACTTTCCAGTTAGTTAATATCACGTTAAATCATCGAATATTGCACATTCCCGTGAAAGACTAAACTTTGAATTAATTAAAACAGCTAACTCTATACTGGACTTCATGAATAAACAATACTTTCGGGAGCTAGTTATAATTTACAATGGAGGCGACGTTCTGCTTAGATTATTCAACATGCTCATAACCGTTCGTCCACATTGCATGCATGCTGGCAAATTAAATTTGTTCGAAAACTAAATAGATCACAAAAATGGACAAGTAAGGTTTTCATTAATGTCGTTTCCGATTAGATTTCCTCGACATTATTAATATTATTCAAGTAATAGTGAATATTATTTACTAGATCCATGAATAATAGTATACTATAGGTACACCAAGAGAAAAAATGTTCTTCAGTCGCGAGACTGAGTAAAATCTTGAAGGCACCATAAACCAGCAACAATAAGACGAAATTTCACCACATTTGGTTAGAATTGGTGAAAGCAGCTTAATACTGGGTTATATACCAGAAGTATGAAGTCACCTTTGTTCCAAAAGATGCAAAAAGAGACCCAACGAACCCAAAATCCTCCAATTCTTTGTGCCCGTAAAATCCGCATTTTTCAACCGATTTCGTTTTAATTTTTTTTGTTAGATTCAGTATCAAAAACAGTATTTTGGCACAAATTTTCATAGGTTAATTACTATCAAGGCCCTCTATGGTAATTTTTCTTCGCCAAAGAAGACAAAAGTACATTAGGCATTTTTTTCTCAAATTTAACTATACCACTGGATTCAGAATCATCACAAATGTAAACTAACAAAATTTTATAAAAAAATAACAAAAAAAAATTAATCAAAATCGGTTAAGAAATGCGGATTTCACAGGGGTGCTTCCAAACAAAATGGGTCACTCTGTATAATATTTTAGTTTAAGTAGAATTTTCTGTTATTAACGTTAAAGTTTCCATTTCTCTTTTTTTTCACGTCCTTGCGATTTCGCTTTGTGTTATTGTATTTCATTTGTGTAGTTCTTTCCGAAACATTTTCCAGTAATCGTTTCAATCCAATTGAGTAGGCCGAAAGGCAAAATAATTTATATTGAAAAGAATCCTCTTCAATTTCATAATCTAACAAACAATCCCTAATATACTTGAAAGAAAAAAAGAGATCTCACGATGTTCACTCCCATTATCCAACCCAATCTTTTCTCCTACTTTGATTTTAAAACATAGGCGGGGGAGGCATATGGAGTTACATGCAACTCACATTCTTTTCTAAGGAGTGATTTTAGATTGGAGCATCTATTTTTACTAATGTCCCATCGACACATCCAATAACTTTGGAGAATCTTGCTATAGCAAAAAATCCCGCAAAAACGTTTGAAATATTGTCAGGCGAACAAACGAATTGGGGAAATTTAGTTTGGTTAACTGCATACACAATCTTTCTAACGCATCTGCAGACACTTGCCTCACTAACCCCATGTGCATCTGATATGACATGGTATTGCTCTCCATTACCTAACCAGTGTAATGCTATACAAATCTACATTTTAGTTGGATGAAGAAGCATATGTCCAATATCCATACGAAGCTGTTCCATTTGGACAAAAGTCATTCTGAAACGTTCATATTAAACTCCTGACGAAGAACTACTGACCACATTTTGCTGCAACTATAATCTATATCTGGGGTTCTCAAACAGTGGGTCGCGACCCCCAGGGGGGTCGCGTGATTTGTCCAGGGGGGTCGCGGGATAAGGAGGAAAAAAACAAATCAAATGGGAAACATGAGCTTGTTTGGAATTAACCAATTTTTTTATGTCCGGATTGAGTTTTGTTATACACAAAAGAATGTCATTTTCCAGGGTCAAACGATCTCTTGATTTTGTTTTGATATTCACCATTATGGAGAAACCTTGTTCGCAGTTATAAGACGTAGAAAATGGCATCAAAAGCACAAAAGCATTACAGCTTTTGTGGACAGTTCCGGGTATTCATTTTTAATACCTATCCAAAATTTGTCAATACAAGCACTGTTAAAAGTGAGTTTTGCTGACTGATCACTTGAAATGTCGATCAGTTGATCATGTTGACGAGCAGTTAGCTCAGCTTTTGTTACGACTTGATCACTGAACGGATTGACTACCCACAAAACCCCACTCGTATCCTTATTTGGAATGTAATCTGTCAGCTGTTCAATCAAACCTCCGAGATGAGATACTAGGGGGGTCGTCGAAATACTAGGTCTAAAAAGGGGGTCGCAGAGTCAAAAAGTTTGAGAACCCCTGATCTATATGTATATTTAAAACTTGTCAGCTATCTACCTTTTAAGTTAGGTAGAAACATTTTAGTAGATAACAAGTTTCAAATGCAATTTTGTTGACTACACTATGAAATGAAATGAAAAAACTTATGATGAAACTAATGATTATACTTGTTGGTAGGAACGCCACTGTTTCAGGCTCACTAAAATAGGTCTCATCTCCATTTCAAATGTCGTAAGAACGTCTCCAATCACTTTCAATTTCCATTCTCTTTCCCATTATTTGTTTTACTCCTGACAATGTTTCTTTATGAGCAGGCTTTCGACGTGGAAGCTGCGAAGCCGTGCGGCTATTTACGCTAAAGTCCTTATTAAGTTGCTTATTACAAAAGTCAAGCATCTTCTTCCATCCACTACTCTTATCTCGAGTGCCCTAATAACAATCCATCCTTGTTAATCCCCCATCAAGCTTCTTTGGGGAAACCAATAAAAAAATCTTGAAATTAGTTGTCTTATCCCTTCTTTTCCAAAATGAAAAAAAATTCAACCTCGGTGGGCTCAGGAAACTTCGATAATTAAAAGTGTGATGCTGCTTTTCGATTTCTAAATAATAATAAGTATTACTTCATGAAAACCGTTCAATTGTATAGACCTTGCAGTATTTTCCGTGAAGGAAATAGTCCAGGAAATAGGTTTTTCTCGTGTGCGTGCAGCGAACACAAAAACTAATGAGTATTGACTGAGACCTTTCATGTTATCAGCCTATGGCTTATAGAATTCCCAACTTCCAATTTTCACTGAAGAAAATATTAATTCGTACATCAAGTAAACAATTAAAGCTTTTTCAACGAGTTCTAATGATATTGATCGTTTGAGACAAAGTCCTCTTTTCTTAAATTCGTTACAACTATCACTATTACGCTTTAAAAGTAAGTTAAATTGCTCCGTCGATTTTTCAAATGACTTCAAAGTAGTTTTAAAACTAACCAAGAACGATTTAAATGGGAATTTGTTGGAACTGAGAACACAAAAATAACTAATTTCAATTTAACAAAAAAATTCCGATCTCTTGCTTGAATGGGAATACTAGGGTTGTCTTTTTTATTCTGCATATAAATCTAAAAATAACAGAAGATAACTTTTAACTTGTTTTTGAAAGTATTCTCGACAAAAAGAAATGCATTTTTCTCGCCCTTTGGTTCCAATTAAGGAAGCAGTTATGCCAATCGTAAATGCTAAAATACGAAATTGGTTATTTTATAGAATACCTAGTTATTCCATGAAATAACTGAACTGGGCCTATTCTGTAACTCTTTAAAGGATTAGTTACAGAATAGACCCCCGTGTCTGTTAAAGTGTGAAACTCTATTGTATTTCATGGTTTGACTAGTTATCTCATAGAATAATGATCTGTAACGGTAACACACACAAAAAATATTTTTTGAAGGCTTTGGCTGCTTTTACTGAGGACCACCAATACGGTAGGTAGGGTTGTGGATTTGACCGGTCAACTTTTTTTTGTCAATTGACCGGTCAATTGACCAGTTAATTGACTGAAATGGATTTAAAAAATAAAATTGCAAAATGAGTCCATCCAGGAGCACATTGTGAATTGTATGTATAACTTAATAAGTATTTTATTTTCAAATATCAAAATATACATATACATATACATATACAACATTAAAATATTAACACAAAACTTAATAAACAAAAAATTGCAAACTCGGTTAATAATTTAAATTATTATGAGCGTATTTATGATAGTTTTATATCAAAATGAAACTCTCGATAAACACCAAAAAGATGGTTTTTGAATATTTTATAAATTTCAATTGAAACTAACTGGTCAAATCTACAATAAAACTGGCAGGAACGAATCATCCGCTTTTCATTTCAACGCAAAATTTCTCGTGCTGCCGCCAATCTTTCGGTCAAGTCAAATAGGTGTTGGTCAATTGACGGTCAATTGACCGGTCAATCGACCATGCCCAATTCTAACGGTAGGTATTCGAAGGGAATAGGCCGGTTAACTACATCATAAAATCTAATTTTTCCTGGTTTACTGGCGTTGTTAGTGGACCTAATCATGAATCGTCAGTTATATTAATTCATCAACCTTCAAATTCTCCATACTAAAATGAATGTGATGCTTCATTTCCGGAAACAAAAACCAACTCGTCAAGGCATTTTCTCGAATGACTCATCAACTATAAAACTGCAGTTTATGATTAAAATATGGCTCAAAAACAAAATGGAAATCACGTTTGCTCGGTTTTAAATATGTTTTAAAATATAGATAAAGTCCTAGGATGTGGCTACTTTTATTGCAAGGACTGCTCCTCCACAAATATGTCGTAAATAGGTAATATTCCTGAGTAGCATAGAGCAGCTGGAAGCCGGATTTCCAGCAATAAAATATTAAATACACATCAAAAACAACAGTAATAAAATCCGCTACCAGTGAAACAAGAAAATTACCCAAATGACTTGAATTTATTAACTGGTAGTAATAAACCATCAGTATTATATTTAGATTCCATTTAGCATCGAGTATAATATTAAATAATGAGATGAAGTCTGCTAATGTACTTTTTCTGAATCCCATACTGTTATTTTGATTTAAGAGTATTCAGATGACAAATTAAAAGTAAAGCTACATCCTCAATCAATCTACCAAAGAATGAAGAACAATCTTCAAAAAACTGCATATATATCAAAT
>CAJUYG010000346.1:68447-102563 GCA_910591675.1 Galerucella calmariensis | reverse complement strand
TTTTTTTTTTTTTATCGCATCAACCCAGAGGGTCATTAGCGAGGGACAGTGTATCAAACTTAGTCTTTTAAATTTTGCTAACAATATTAATTTCATTTAGAAACATTAAAATGTTATTGTAAGAACAGCTTGGTCCAAGTGCTTGGTCTAATGATGTGGGGATATTGTATTTTGCTCTTTTTGAGTTGAATTTCGGACAGTCAGTCATAAAATGTTTTACCGTTTGTTTTATTCCACACTCTTCACATATCGGTTCGCGATCTTTCGTAATAAGGTATGAATGAGTAAAATTTGTGTGCCCGAGTCTGAGACGTGTTACTATCACTTGGGATCTACGATTCACAGGGGGATCAAAGACAAAATTTATGATTATGAAAAGTAGATTTAATGCTATTCCGACAAAGACTCATGGTGGAATTTTTGTAAATAATGTAAATATACAGCAAGTGAAACAATTTAAATACCTAGGTGTTATGGTGGATGAAAATTCAACGTTTTCCAAGCATTCAGTATATATATCAAAAAAAGTGTAAAAAAAATATATTTTCTTCAAAGAATGAGTTCTTACCTTAGCGAATGGACAAAACAAATAATCTATAAAGCAATAAACTATTGCACTTCAATATTATTTTTACTTAATAACAATGAGAAGGAGACACCCCAGAGAAAACAAAATCAAGCTTTGCGACATATTTTGAAATGTGTGAAAGCCCTGTTAGAAATGTTTCACAAGTCGTATTCTTAAATACGATTTTTACAAAAGATATTGTCTGGACACTCGACCAATATTTTTATTAATCAATTGAAATATATTTGAAAGGATTTTATCTCTCAATGGTCTTTCCCATTCCACCATAAAACTCAAATCTAGTACACTTACTCTGAACTCAATTTCTTTATAAACTTAAATCTTGCTATGAACGTTTCAGCTGCCGGAAAGAGATGATTTATTAAAAATTATCCTACCGTTGACTGGACTATTTGTCTATCTACCAGATACGGCAGTTTTAAATAGCATTTGAAGCAGAAAGTGCACTCTTTGAGAATATTCAAATATCCATCAATGCATTCCCGTACACCGATTTTCTGCCGCAATAGAGTCGACTACCGAATCTAATTTTTTGTTCAGTCGGAGACTGAAAGGGGTTTATTTCAACATTTTACTTGGAACTTGGCCAAAGTGGTGCTTTATCTAATTTGAGCATCAACAATTTTTAATTTTTTCATCTTCATGTTTGATATAATTGTGTTTCGTGTGCTGCTTTTATCAGTATTAATATTAATGTAAATAAAAATAATATATGTAGTGTAACTAATGTTAATGTGATGACCTTGAATTGTATTACAAATTTTATGGAGGTTAATTTTAATGCACTATATTAATTTGAATTACATTTGAAAAGCATCATTTCACAATATGCGAATATATAAAACAATCTTATGCACGCAATTGGGCGACTTTTTCCTTCAAAGGGATTAAAAATATGGGTCATCACATTAACAATAGTTACACATGCATTATCTCCAAAACTATCAAGTTTGGGTGCAGAAAATACATGGGATGAATTAAACTATATCGACTGTAGATTATGATGATGATATGAAATATTTTGTTCTCTTTAACTGAGATTAATTTCTGTTGGCCTGTCTTCGATTTTCCAAGTGAAAACTCAAGTTAATAATTATCTATTCTAATGCCGGCAAATCCCTAAAACGGATGAATGCACACTATCCCCCTTAAACTTTTAATCTTGATTAATCCATAGTTCACTTTTAACCTTCATTAGTAACAATTTAATTTCCACATCAACTAATCGCTATTTCCGGCCGCCATTAATAGGTATATCAATTCAGCACCAAAATTCAAAACCGTTAAGACATTTAGTAATTATTGTTGGATTGTGGTCTAGAAGTTGACAACTCTCCATGTCAACTCATAACATGTATTCTCAACAAGGAATTTTTGTTCTAAATGCTTAAAATTTTATCAATAATAGTCATTCAAAAATATCACGCACTACTTCGACACCTCAAACCTTTTGGAACTTTAGTTCTTCACGCCAGGTTATGTTTGAGCGACCAGCGGTCACGACGCAAAAGATCTGACCGTTACGCGTTACGTTACGCTACGTTATGTTACGTTGCTTCGTTATGTGCCTTGCTTGCGTGCTTGTGCCTCCTCAGTCTCTCTCTCGTTTACGAAGCAGCGATTCACAATAATATGCTCCTGCCGGGATTCGAACCCGGGCCGCCCGCGTGCAATGCGAGCATTCTACCACTGAACCACCGATGCTATATTTAAATTCTATGCAAAGCTGGTATTCGCAGTGCCGGTGATCTACTTGAATCTGTTCGGATCAATTTTTACTGTTATTTCCATAATTTTTTTTGCGCGATTAAGGGGTCTAGCACATTTACTTTTCGAAATACAGGGTGTTGAAATTTTGAAAACTTGAATGTTTCAATTCGATAACTTTAAAATGGATGTATAAATTGATTTGACATTTGGCAGGTTGTTTTTAAATGTAAAAGGGCATATTTTGAAAGAAATCGTAGTTTGTGCAACTAGTGTGGATATGATGGCGATATCGCACGAGGACGAAGTTTAAGCACGACGCCGTAGGCGGAGTGCTCAATCGTTCGAGTGCGATATGGACAATCCACACGAGTCGAGCAGCATATTTTTTCTACTACCCACTTAAGAAAAAATCTAGAAAATAAAAATTTCTATAAACTGTAATACTTATAACTTCAAATTAAACATTTTACAACTCAATTTCAATAATTCAAATTGTTCAAATTCATAGTTAGCTCGTCTCACTCTTTCTCTAAAGGGGAGATTTTTTGTTGGCTTGAAGTCGTATATTTCGTCGGGTGTGGCGTTTTTTGGGAAAATGACTTGGAATGCATTATTGTTGGGATAAGCAGAAATTTTTGCAGTATAGTTTAAGGAAAGAAGTTGTCGACGTAAAAAAGTGGGGGTTCGCTTGCAATGACTAGGAGACTGGTTGGGCTGGTTCTGAAAGCGCCAAATACACATCTTAGTGAAGAAGTTTGAATGACATCTATTTTTTTTAATAATGTTTTCTTAGCGTTATCGTAGCAAATGAAACCTTAATCTAATTTACTTCTTATCAGTGATTTGTATAGGTTCAATAAGGTGATTGTACTCGCTCCCCATGTTCGGTTTGATAAAAATTTTAACAGATTTATTCGGGATGCCTCAAACCTTGTTCGGCCTATTTTGGAAATAAAAATAATGATAATCAAACTGCACCTGAGTTTTCACAGCCCCTAGGTATTGAGATGGACATTCAGCCGCCGATCCTTTTCATTCTCCGTTCGTAATGACCCAAATTTTCGCACATCCTATATGCAATCGCCGAAAAGTGTGAAAATCGATACAGAATTATAAAGGCGGGTGCGAATGTTTTATTTAGATAAATTTTACGAGTTTTTTTTTGCAACACTTGGTCAGAAGTACTTCTGGCACCGAAAAATATTACGTTCAAAGAGGGGGAGAAAATACATGTTCGCCAACCAAAAAAAACTTGTTTGGGTTTGACAAGCCGTAACGGTAACACATTCTCGTTTTTGTATCATTTTTTCGTGTTAAATTTGTTTTCCAAATGGTTGTCACAAAATCAATATGAAATGAGAAATAGGGATAGAGAATTATGGGAGTTTTTGCATTATATACTTTTCTCCCTTTTGCTTTGTTATTCTGGTTTATATTAGCATAATTTACAAAAACGTTCGGATGAAAAGAATGATGGCACAGTATTTAATTTATACTCATTCCATCACTCCATTAGCTAGGCATGCACGGAAGGGATTTTCTAGCAATCTGGGCTTTTTTTTCGGGCCGAGATGGGAAACTCATGTTTGAATGGGTCCTCAACCAGTACCCAGACAGGGTTGGACTCTTCCCCACACGGGAATGTCTACCAACCAAACCCACCTCAAACTCGCCGTTACACTCGCCTTGGAATCACCACCCCAGCATACTTTAAGACGGGCGGCGGTCTCTCACACACTCTCAGTCATCTTCTCCTCCTCTACTCAACACCGCCCGTTTACTGACACTGTTGAACGCGTTCCCCACATCGAAGAACACGAGCAGGGCCAATTTCTTACTCCTTCCTACAGTTACCCTGCCTATTCCTTTCCATCAAGTCCACCACCCTGCCCAGCGCTGAGATGCATGATTTGGTTTGGTTTTCCTTAAAACCCCCATTCATACCAACTTCCTCCTCAATCCTAACCTTTATTATCCCCTCCATCAATTCACCCAATCCACACAGCAGGCTGATGGGCCTGTAGTCCCCCGCACGCTTCCTATCTCTACCCGTCTTCTTCACAAGGATCAGCCTGGCCACCTTCCACCTTTTCTGTAATTCTTCCTTCCTCAGTATCCTGTTAAATATTTCCAAAAAGTACTCCCCATTGTCATCCAGCATCACCTCTCATGCCATCTATACCTGGGGCTTTTTCACCTTAACATTTCTCTTCCCTTCATTACTTCCTACTCCTCTACCGACCTTATCCCTCTCATTTTCCCTATCTCCATAGTATTCTGGGCTTCCCGAATCTTGCCGAATCCACTCCTTCTTCTACCCCTGTGAACAATTTTGCTATAATCTCTTTCTCCCAATCTTCCTCTAGCACCACGTTCCTATTTGCACCCATTCTTTTCACCGCTATCTCATACGACTCTCCCCATGGGTTGTTTTCCAACTCCCCCAGTAACTCTTCCTACTTCCTTCTTTTTTCCCTCTCCACCCTGCCCTGTGATCTGGCCTTGCACCGATCAGTTCGTTCAAATTTTCCGCTCTCCAGTGTGCAACGACAGACAATTTTGCTCTCTGTTTTTTTTTATCCACAAACCCAGTCGGACCATTCTGTTGTTCTTCATTTTCAACATTTTCCACACCTAACTTCACAATATGTCCGTTCTTTCATCCGCTATGAGTTTAAACAAGTATAAAATATCTGATAGGCAGTCCTGACCTCTGGAAAGCTGAGAGATTCCACCAATAACTACCGAATTCCTCATCCCACATATATCACATCAAAAATAACTTAAAATTACAACTATTACAAATAAATATTGCTCAAAAAGTTGGTGAGAAGTCGAAATAATTAATTATTCCTAACAAGAATTGATCTATATGGTGTGTATTGATAGAGAACATTTCCCTGGAGAAGTTTCCGACTTAATTCTGGATTTCCAAGGAATAATGTTGCTGTTTTTCTTGGATTTGTGCTATGTATTGTGCCAAGCTGATTTAGAGCTGTCTTCTCACTGATCGCGTGATCTATCGAGAATCCTGGATATGAGGCTAACATAGGCAGCAGGCAGGTATAGTGGGATCACTAGGTATTGCTTAGAAGTTTTTTCATAGAATTTAGACCGTTTGGCATGATTTTTCAACATTTAGTATGATTAGTTGCTATAGATGAGTGTTTGGTCAAAAAACATTCAATGCCAGGACATGTTTTCAAATTCTGTAGAGATGGGGTCAGAAGGAAATTGATAAAGTTAATAGAATATTAAATTTCTAAGGCAAAAACAGCCAATTAATGTCCCTCGTAGTTACTAGCTCAATATGAAACTCTGATACCAAATAAAATTCCATATTACTTCCTGTGACACATACAATTCTTATTATTTTCCTTTTCTTTCATTAACACCAGTCCGTATCCCATTTAGAAGCCCAAAAATCCAAAAACACCATAAAATAAAACGGTTATTATGCCAATTGTCAGAAGAAAAACACCCCATTTAGCGCAAATGTTGGAATTCAATTCATACCAGGTGGAGTAATTGTCTTGGGTAGATATACAATCAAGCTAACGATGTTGTCATTGTTCGAAACCTACTACCATTTTATTGTGTAGAATTCTAGCTCACGACTCCCTCGAGAAGCCGTATGGTATAAGAGAGTGGAAAGGTGAAGATGAAGGGTTGTATCTACAATGTTTATAAATTTTCTGGTTATGGACTATTTTTTTCCTATTTATTTCCAAGAGTTAGCAAACAATTCAAGAAGTGAACGTTTAATTAGAAGTATTCATTGATGTTGAATCGTTCTTGACAGCATCTTCTCATTGTAAATACTTTTTCCTGATTAAACAATTGCGAAAAAACATTATTATCATCATTATTCACTCTATTCACAGTTTCCTGCAGATAAATTATCAAAGGTGATAGTATAATACTATCATAACGCGTTATAGAGTCTTTGAAAAAAAAAGACCGTTCACCAAGAAGCAACCACTACTCCCTGCCACACTTCAAAGCTAAAAGTAGCTGGTATATTCACAAGATAGAACAAACCATTCTCTGAGAGAATAGTTCTGGATTAGAGAAATCAATATCAGTAAAGAAAACGTTAAATATGCGATAACAGTGACATCTCCAGCTATGAGAGCATAATTACAGATCATTAGAGTCATGAGGAAGGTAATTTCAAAATACGTAATAGGTACATTAAATTCTGCAAGTGAAGCCAGCAAAGCAACAATGTAAAGATCATGTGCTTACAGTTCCTTCGAGTACAGAATCAGGGCGTGCTTTGTTCGTAAGCCGGACGTAAATCGATAGTAGATGTTTGCGAAACAATGCATAAGAACCGACCAGCGCTGCCGCTTTAATACTGAAAGTTTCGGGTTTAAAAAATAATCATGCCTCTAAGAGAAAACTGAATTTTAAATGATTCCGAAAATACACAGCTTTTTAGATTTTTTTAAAGTTTATCTCTTTCATATACAGATCATTTCAATAGAGGAGTTCAGTCTAAGGTCAGTGTGGCCAACAAAAAGTGGTTTTTTTCTGACAAGAATGACAGTTAAGGTCTACCCTTCAAAACATAAGATTTTTGTATGTTTTTTATCATTGCGAACTTTTATATTGCATTATTAAATTTATGAATACACCTACAAAGCGTATATCTTGAAATTTAAGCTGAATACTCAACATATAGGTGGCCAATAGTTCTAGGAACTCTGGGCATGTCAGCAATTCATTTCTGTTATCTGTCACCAGCTTTGTCAGATGTCAGTCGAAAAAGTAATTAGAAATAATTAGATGGTTTTAAATGAAACTAACTGTTTCTGAATGACTCCACAATATATTTGTAAAAATGTGTAAATTGCAAGTAAATTGCAAGTAAATTGACAATAATTAGAACTAATTAGACATGCTACAAAAATATAATCGGGAATGGACATACACAATTGAACGAATATCAACAAAAATAAATATAACTGACATTTGACATAACTAGTGACAGAATAACAGAAATGGAATGGTGACTTGCCAAAAGTTCCTAAAGTTATTGGCCACCGATATGTTGAGTATTCAGCTAAAAAGTCATTTTTTGTACAACTGTCATTAAAAGTGACACTTTTAATGATAGCAAACAATGTTAATATTTTTAACACTAGTGTTAAAAGTATTTTTAACACGCTGCTATGTAAACAATCGTTTTTAACATTGTTTAGTGTTAAAAGTATTTTTAACACGCTGCTATGTAAACAATCGTTTTTAACATTGTTTGCTATCATTAAAATGCATTTTGAATTTATTGTCATTGCAAATTCGCTCGTTTCATTATCAAAATAGGGAAGTTGTACAAAAAACATTGTATGGTATTTGTGTTAAAAGTGATTTTATTTTGTTCGTGAAATTGTTCAATTCGCTCCGCTCATTTCACAAACGTTTTCACTCACAAAATAAAACCTCACTTTTAACACTCATATCATAAATAACTATTAAATTTCAAGATTCACGCTTCGGGGGTGCATTCATAATTTTTTGCAATTCACTTACGAAATGTCATCATTTTGACACTCATTTTAGTTGCAAAACGTGGTTCATTTAGTCACTCGGTGACAAAAAATCCATTTATTTTTACTAAGAATACCTAGTTTTATTATGAAATTAATTAGACAACTACATATTATAATATTTTAAACCTAAATAAATGTGATCATCAGCTTCTATTGAAAATCTACTGATTTCTTTGGCCGATATCCTTCCGCATTCCTTTTCCAAAAAGCAATCAAATTTGTAAACTTACTGATATCCACATTTTTATTGACATAGATTGTTGTTCGTAACATCGAATAGTGACTCCACATCGTCGACGGTTGGTATATTTTGGCTTTGTATGAAAAATAAGCAAGAAGAACCTTTTCTGATACCGTTTTTTCAGCATTTATCTTCTTCACTTCGCACCATTTTTGGAAGTTAGAATAAGCTGTTTCATATGCTGCTTTTGACTTACTTGGCAGCAAATTTGCTACAATAGCTTTTGCAACTTCTTCAACGTCTGAAGGTAGGGACTCTTCAGATTCGCTCATTTTTAAAGACAGAATGGACAGAATTAACAAATAAATGTGGTTATTTTGACAAATATGTCTTAACATTATTTGAGCTTTTGATCATTGTTGTAATGGTTATCTCCATAGAAACAAACAAGCATGGCTTTGAGAGTATTTAAAATTTCAATGTAACGTAATGAAAATTTTCTTTTTTTATTTTCGTCAACTGAATTACAAAAATTCTTGTATTTAAAAACGATGCAAAACGCCGTGTTTTTTGCACACGATCCTCACATCTAGTGCAAAAACACGTTCATTTTGCAACTAGTTGTATAAATAGCTATTAATAAGGCAATATAGATGTTCACAATGATAAAGGACATGCCAAAATCTTATGTTTTGAAGGGTAGACCTTCAATGTGATTCTTGTCAGAAAAAAACACTTTTGTTGGCCCCACTGACCTTAGACTGAACTCCTGTATTGAGACTATCCACCACACATAGTTCTGGAAGCGTCATTTTTGTGAAAAAATGAAAAAAATACATCAAAAATCATATAAGGGGGAATGTATTTTTGCTTATATGTAAACGAACTTCAACCACCTCCCCCTAAAGTCTCCCATAGGTCACCATGTACATTTTTGCTTTGTTGAATTCTTCTTTACAAGAGGATTACAAAAATGTGCAAAACATAAGTGAAAAGGCAATCAGTTTGGAGTAATTCGGGTAATTTCAATTTAAATTTTAATTCGTAGCAAATCAGCAGAACAATAGTGGTATTGTTTATATTTTAGTAGTCAAATTGACTTCCATACAATGATACAATCGAGCCTCAAATGAGTTCCGAGCGGGGTGACCATGAGAAAGAGGGAGTTAAAGTAATAACGTTTACAAATGAGCGAAAAGACCCCCCCTCTTTTCATTTTCAATTATGTGGTGTGGATAGTTTTCATTGAAATGCAGTGAAGTAATAAAACTGATCCTTATAACGATTACGGCGCTCAAAACTGGAAATCTGGAATGACCCCGTGACCTTCGTGAAACCCGAAAGAACGAATTCGTTTACATTCTAATAAAGTCTGTGGAGAAAAGCGAGAAAATGTATAAAGGAAAAGTAAAGAGGAAATCTTTCAGGTTTATCTTATTTAATTATCTTGCAGCAAAGTGTTGCTTTAAATTTTGTGAGGGACAAAAATGGCACGCGGGAGATTTAACTCGGTTTTTTTACTTTGTTTTATTTGCTGCTGTATAATAAAGCTGTACTGAAAATTATCAAGGTAAATAACGTTGTATAGTCAATATTAAGAATGGGATAAATTTGTTTGAATGTTCAAAATTTTTGATGGTCATTTTTAACATTCACTGCTCTCTAAGCAAGAATTTTATATTGTAGCTTTATGTAATTTCCGAAATAATTTATAAGTATAAATGTGCACTGAAACCATGCAAACAACATTACATTTAAAATACTCACTAAATGGGTCTTCCATCTCCCAAGAGAATTTGTGTTGAAAAATCCGAGTCGAGATTAATTTTATTTCCAATGCGAAATCAGCATTTTTATTGTTTTCGCTATATCACGGGGGTAGAAACTTTTTGCGTAGCCATAAAAATGTTCATTTTATTATATTTGAGGATTTTTATAAATCATCACATCCCAACCAGGTTGAACGTTGAATGTAACTTTATATTGCTTTTAAGTTTAGTGTAAGTACATGTTTCATACATTCTGATTTTTTACTACACACCAACGTACTAAAAACACGAAACTTCCTCAAATGAAAGCTGGGGGGGGCTCATTTTTTATTTTTACTACCCCAAGTATTACAGATGTTATATAAAAAATACGCAACCAATTGGATTGGAAAAAAATAGTGTTGCTACCGAGAAATGAGATTTTTGTCTCTCGACGAGACGATAGAGGTATTTTCTCTCAAACAAAGCTCCGAGACGGGACAGGAGAAGTACCTACCCTCTCCTGTCGAGAAATTCTGGTCTCTTTCGATCTTTCTCAAGTGAAAAATGCTACTCAAGCTCCGCTTTTCAAAAATATACATAATGTCCATATTTGGACAAGCGGTTTTCGATTATTAGACTGCAAGCCTAATCAGACAAGAATAGCATATTGCTTGGTTTTCACTATATTTGGTTTAAATCACGAGAGGACCGAGACGAAGCGTGAGACCCAAATTATCTCGACTAACGAGACGAGACAAGACTGACGAGACGACACGAGAGACGGCCTTCTTTCATCATGTCTCGTCTAGCGGCACAACTAGAAAAAGCAAACTCTGCATCAAATGTTAGGCACGAAAATCCCTCTAATGAAAGCTGGGGGCTCATTTTTTATTTTGACTACCCCAAGTATTACACATTTTATATAAAAAACTCGCAACCAATGGTATTGGAACAAAAAAATAGTGTTGCTACCGAGAAATGAGATTTTGATCCTTTGTGTCGAGACAATACAGATATTTTCTTTGGAATAAAGCTCTGAGACGAGACAAAAGAAGTTCCTACCCTCTCCTGTCGAAAAAGTCTCGTCTCTTTCTATCTTTCGCGAGTGAAAAACGCTACTCATTTGAAAATTTGAAAATCTTCCGCTCCGCTCCTCAAAAATATACATAATGTCCATATTTGAACAGGCGGTTTTCGAATTATTAGACTGCAAGCCTTGCCTGACCATTCAGAATAACATACTGCTTGGTTTTCACTGTATTTGGCTAAAATCACGAGAGAAGCGTGACGTGACGAGATACAAAAAAATTATCTCGACTACGAGACGAGACGAGACACGCTCTTTTTTCGTCTTGTCTCGTCTCACAGCAACGTAAAAAAAAGCAAATCCTGTATCAAGTGTTAGGCATTTTATATATACCCAGGAAATAAAATAACAATGCACTTCTTATTTATAATACATAGTCTAACAACTATAGTTTAAGTCCCAAATCCAGTTTGGGTTATCTTGTGATTCGTATTTCTCCCCAATAATTCAGTTTCGCTTAAAATGTTCTACTGTCCTAAGGTCGGTCCAGGAATTCATTAATATTTAAGTGACTTTCACTTCAGATACACGTCAAGGTTTTCCAAGATTTATTTCTGGTCTATAACTCTCGTATAGAACGGCATATCCGGAGACAATATATCACCTGTTTTTAAGTGGATCTTGTGTCAAGAAGTATTCTGTGGATGGATGTTGTATACATACTAATGATTGAGGAAAACAATTTCTCAATACCCTTCGGAAAATTATGGATTGGCGATGGATTCTTAGATGAGGTTATGAACTATGAATATGTTCATTTTGAATTTTTACGCTGTGGTATGCAGTTGATGAGGAGGAATTATATGAGAAGTGGTTAAAGTTAACGGCAACGCAATTATATTTGACAAAGCTTCCGCTATTAGAAATGTTTTGATTCATACATGTCCAAGATGATTTAAATATCAACAGGTATGGAGTCCAATTGAGAGTTCCCGTTAATACAGGGTGTAATACAGGAGTAATAAGCCGTCAAAATGTGTTACTTTATAGTGGGACACCCTGTATTTTGAAGCTCATTATGCATACAGATAGTAAAATGGAGTGAGCAGATTAATTATTTTCCTCTTTCTCAAATGTGAATATTTTCTTATGTACTGTTTTGTACACTATAACTTTCCACCGAATACCTACTAACTTCTTAGTATCTTTCGCTAGGTTTTGTAGGAAACATTCATAACATTAACCGGCTTTTGAAGTAGGTATCGGCCCATTGCCCTCTAACTAAGAACATTTCGAAGTCAACGATGCATCTGAGCCGCTCCTTGTACTTATGATCATAAAAATTGATGGTGCCGAAATAAAGACACGTTACGTGTCTTGGTGTCTGAATAAATGAGATTCCAGGAAAATGGTTTTTGGAAAGTTCACTCGTATAAAAAGATGTTTCAGCAGCATGGGGCCATTTTGAAATTCAATGGAACTATTTAAGTTATTTTCAACACCCTGCGCTTACTTTAGTACTGTTAAATAAATGTATGCAGCAACTTGCGTGTATGAGTGAAGGAACCTTTGATTGATTAGTTTGGCACCAACATTCAGAGGCTCCGAAACCTCAGCACCTCAGTGCTTCACAGTGTAATATAATGTGTGAAACAGTTAGTTCCTCTGCCATGCACAAACGATAGATAAGTTCATCCCTATATATGCCAATAATTGTAGGCATATGCTTCCTTAGGGTACAGTTAACAATAAGTAATCCTGTCACTTTTCGAGGTTTACTGTCCGAAGAATTATATAACATTTATCTTGAACCCAAAATAAATGCAATTATTACATCAAGAAGACTTCAGTGGTTATGGCACATAGAAAGGATGGAAGGAGGAAGAATAGTGAAACAAATAGCATGGAGAGTTCCGGAGGGCAATAAGAAAAGAGGCAGACCAAGGAAAGGTGGAGGGAGGTGGTATACTAGAAGACCTGAAAGAAAAGAATGTGAATCGATGTGGAAGATAAAAAAACAAATAGAAATGGGCTTGAAGAGAAATTCTCAACATCATCGTATCATATCATATAGAAGCGTTTGAAGTTTCAAGGCTTTTCCATTATCACATGATACCAGACTCACCAATGTTTGAAAAACTTTCCTTTGCACAAAAAACTAATTAAGTACACGAAGAAAGGTTGAATTGTTGTAGGAGTTAGTGTAATATTATTAAATGCAAAGCTTTTTTGGAGTAAAAAGGATATAAATGCCTCGGCCTAAAACTTTCTGATGGAACTTGCATCAATAATTAAACTAAAACAGTGCAGTGTGCAGTGATTGCTCGCAGCCACCAAATTTTGAAATCCGAGGAATTTCGTGTGCTCGCCAAAATCTTAATATATAAAATAAAGTGGGTTTTTTCGAACATTTACAGCTTAAAATTCATTTTCTACTACTTTTTCTCATGCCCAACCAAGATATGAATGGAATTAGCCCATTTTTTGTTCTTTAGGTCTGCATATATAATTTTATTCAGCTATATTTTTTTCACACGTTCCAGTCATCCGTATTCCAAGACTCATGAATACATGTTTTTATTTCAGTGGCAGTAGGAGAGTTATGCATTTAATGAATATAATTACACACGAAAATAAAAGGAAAATTTCAGCATCTCCTTTTTATTTTTATATAAATTATTCCCATCTCTCTTGTAATATTTTAATTACCGAGAAAAGTTAACGAGATCCTGTGGGATAGTGTAAGGGAACTTAAAATAGTGGAGAACACCTTTAATAATCTTTGACCTCAAAAGAATGAGAAAATTAAACAAAAGCCTTTGAAAGAGAAAAATGGCAATGAGGAAAGTATAACTCTTAGTTACAGGCGTTTCATTAAAGTAGAATTGTGTTGTGCTAGACCGGTTGAATGTTTTTAAATTTGTTTCAAGATTAAAATGAAAACAAAACTTTTTCAACTACACAAAATATTGACCTCCAAGATTTATACATAAATAAGTACTAAAAATTAGAATGATGACTCGAATGGACGATATCATGATTGGGATATTCAATATTAACCCTTCTATTTCAAAACTTTTCGAATATCTATCAAAGTATTATATCCATTATGCTATCATAAATCAAAGTTTAATTACGTTAAAGGGTATCTACTGACGTGTAGTACACCACATTATCCCATCTATTTTCACTCTGAACATTTCTACATGATGGTTAATAATGGAAGGGATATAATTATAAGCATATCTTGAGAAGTATACCGAAATTTCGAACCTCGTTAATAATAATCTCAATTGCCGCAAAAAAACTAACCAGAAAGTGAATTTCTGGCAAAAACATAACAAACTGCACTGATAGTAGCCAAGCCCTATTAGCCTTAAACGGACAACGTGTTATATCGGGGCTAGTATTAGAGTGGCACCAAGATTTAGCTAACGCCTCAGCAGATAACAAAATTATCCTGAGGTGGGTTAAAGGGCACGACAGGAGTAAAGGTAATCGCATTGCCGATTCTTCAGCCAAGAAAGCGACTGGACCAAAAATGTTAGGACCCAGTGACACCTACGGCCTAACGACTTCGACAATTGCGGAACTAGCCAAACGTTAATTGTCAATTCCATAAGAGATGGGATGGAATCAAAGGATCACCCTGGGCGTCCCTGGGAAGCTGGCGCCGAAGAAATATTTGGCGATGACCAGGAAAAACCTACGTTTCTCAGTAGGATTTCTGACTGGCCACTGTCAACTGAGGAAACACCTCCATACTATGGGGCTAGTGGACACACCTCTATGCAGGATGTGTGAACATGAAGATGAAACTGTCAGGCATGTCTTATGCGAGTGTCCGGAGTTATCGTCAATAAGAGAGTGTGTGTTCGGTGAGTCTTGGCCTACACCTGCCGATATGAAGGAGATGTCTCCTAGTGACCTGTCCACCTTCCTGGGAAGAACGGGATGGACGATGACCTAGGAGGACAACTCCTCAGGAGGATGTACAATGGGTCACATGTGGTCTAAGTGATGTGAGCCTACACTCACCCTCCCTACTCTACAGATACAGATAATATTTCTTGAAGTATCTGTTCTTTTTTTTAGTTTTTACCTCATATTAATCCCAAACATGTATAACGAAGAATTGAATCATCCCCCAAAATCAACACGATCCATCATCGACAAGCTAAAACCTATTTTACAAAACATCGACCTCAACCTCACACTACCTTTACGTATATCCTCCTCACCTCCATGGAATAAACCAACACCAATGATCGACACAACACTACTGGTACTCAAAAATCAAGAAACTCCAAACATAATCAGGAAAACATTCACCAAACGAATCAACTAACAAAAGTTCGACCCAACCCTAGATACAGACTCTTCCAAAAATAGCAAAGGAGTAGGATGTGCAGTCACCTCATCAAACGAAACCATTTACACCACCGCTTTTAAAGACTTTTTTAGCATATTTACCGCAGAAATGTTTGCAATTCTCCAGGCATTCAAATTGATAAACCCAAGAAATAAAAAGGTCGCTATCTGTACAGACTCCCTCTCCTCAATCCAAGAAATTAGGAAAGCTAACTCAAAACATCCTCTAATACAAGAAATCCATGAAAGATACGAGACACTATTCTCTCAAAACACAACGATCACGATAATTTTGACCCCATCACATTTTGGAATCAATGGGAATGAAACAGCTGACAACGCCGTTAAGCTGGCCACAACTAAAGCCCAAAAAACATTTTTACCCTTTAACTAGTCGCGCAGCGCCATACGGCGCCAACACAGTATTTATTTTGAAATTTTTTTTTGACAATTATCTCACCCAATTATTCCTCAAATAGGGTATAAAGAATAAGATACTAAAATATGAAATTATATTTTCAAGTGTTTTCAATTATGCGACTAATTGACAATTGACATTTTATAATAGCACGAAAGGTGGAGTGGATACCAACGACAAGCTATGTGCCACCCACATACAATGTTGGAAGAAGAACAAGAAGATGGCCCATGACTATTTTTTCCCATCTTATCCATGTGTGTGCCTTAAATGCTCTTGTGATCTATAACTCCGCACGCAACGGCGAGCTAATGAAAAGAAGGAATTTTTTGAAAAAATTAGGTCGCGAATTAGCGCAACCCTATCAGATGCAACGAAAGGATGATTCACACATTCCACGAAAAATTGGAAAACGGCTGCATAGTTACTTTCAAGAAGAAGTCCAAATCCCTCTTGTTGTTGGTCCAAACCCCAGAAAAAGATGCCATATTTGCCCACGATCAAAAAATAAGTCGAGTAGGATTACTTGTATAGTTTGCCATGAACATGTATGTCGAGATCATCAAAGAAATGTTTGTTCCGATTGTTATAATGATCAATAAAATATTTTCAGTTTTTGTATTATATATTTTGAAGCATATTATTATTTGTAATGCCTTTTTATTTTTTTTTTTCATATTAAAAGATTTGTACCATTATAAGGATAAATAAATTTAATTTTTCTCCTAAAAAAAGACGACTCTAAAAAAATGCCTCTATTGCACATTAGCGCCAAATGGCGCCACGCGGCTACTTAAAGGTTAAAAATCCATGATGACCCAAAATCTCTGTTTAAAAAACATCTTAGAGACTCCTGGCAATCATACTGGGACACAACACACTCCGCCCTACATGAAATACAACCTAGTCTGAAGTATCACCATGACTCCACACTTTCCAGAAAAGAAAAAATAATTATAAGAAGATTGCGCATTGGACATACACGCTATACCCATGAATACTTAATGATAAAAGAAGGTCGCCCCCCTGTGCCAGTTATGTTCTGTTTATCTAACTGTTAAACACTTTCTAGTGGATTGTCCCCGCCACCAAAGCTACCAGCACAAACACAATATAAAAGAACAACTCAGTTATATCTTGAAATTTAGTGGTGAAGTGAATACAGTGCTATCCTACCCAAAAGACATAAATTTAATGAAGCATATCTAACATGTTCTACCTAAAATGTAGTATCGAATGTCATAACTGTTTAACCTAAAAATCATGAAATACTGTAACTGTGTCAATGACCTC
This sequence comes from Galerucella calmariensis, assembly GCA_910591675.1. NCBI lineage: Eukaryota > Metazoa > Arthropoda > Insecta > Coleoptera > Chrysomelidae > Galerucella > Galerucella calmariensis. The sequence goes on along the minus strand of CAJUYG010000346.1, from coordinate 85,668 downwards.
AGCAGTCGAGACACGTTAATTTAAATAAATATATATATATGATAAGTCTAAAGCAAACTGCTTCTCTTGTCTCTTGTCTGCTACCATTATGTCTATTGCTGAAAAAAATTCAATGATTGAAGTGAAGGTCTCCCAATTTTTTTCTTGTACAATAAAGATTTTCTAATTTCTCATTCGGAAAATCCGAACCACAACCCATTTATTTATTCGTCCGTTTCGAACAATTCCGCACCATTACTCACAGTTATATACTCGAGCTCGAGTTGGACGGGTGCATTCCAATAAAAGAAGTAAAAAAACGCAAATATTCTCTCTTTTCAGTTAGCTTTCAGGGTATTTGTTTCTCATTTAAAATCGTCGGATAATATGTTTGGAGAAGCTGTTTAAATATCTAAATATTCTCCAGAGATAGATTGTTTTTCGAAACGATTCATTTGGGGCTGGTTCTAATGATATTACAGTAGTTATCTTTACTATAAATTGAGAACGTGAGGCAGTGGATCATTTATGTTCACTGTTCAGGCTATTACTTACTTCTTATCAAGTTTGAAAGTTCGGTTTATGCGTCCGTGAATCCCTTCACCTACGCTTTGATTAAATGTCCAATACAGAACTACACTGCAAACTTTGGTTTGTTAAAACAAATGTAAGGTCTCCAAATGATATTTTTGTTCATTCTTTTTCCTATTATTTCGCCCAGAAAACCAATTCATGCTATTGTGATAAACAAATCTTTTACTATGAGTTGAAATTTATTAGAACTTCAGTTAGGTTGGGCTGACCGTTACGTTACTTGGAGCGAGGTAGGTCGCGAAGCAAAAGATCTGACCGTTACGTTGTTACGTTATGTGCCTTGAGCGCGTGGGCTCTTGCGCTCTCTTCTCAGTCTCAGAGCTAGTATCTCGTCGCAAAATGTTGATTGTCGGCATACATTGTATTATTAATTACTGTTAATAGAATACTTAATATGTACTGTGCCAATCAACTCAATGATAAGATTTTCATAATTAATGCTACTGTATATTTTTGTTAAATGGAGTTTTATCCAGAGTAAAATAAATTATCGTACAGCGGCGCTGAAGACAATGCTAGACCTTCCTCCGCTACATTGTGTCATAATGTGCGAAGCAAGGGGAGCACTAACCCGACTGGAAAAAGCGTCAGACCATGACGTAGCACATGGGAGAGGACACACAGATATAAGGCATGTGGACATTTTCAAAATGCCAACAGACCACATGACCACCAGATATATTTTTCGCAAGAACTTCGAGATTGTCATCAAAGTTCGAAGGGAGCTTGAGGAAGACAACGCACCACCACTAAGTAGAGCGAATGAACTGATCTGGTATACAGACGGATCAAAAAAATGAGCTCGGCACTGGAGCGGGCATATGCAGCAAGACGAGCAAATATGAAGGAATCGTTTCGCTAGGAAAATACGCGTCTGTATTTCAAGCAGAGGTCTATGCAATATTTGCATGTGCAATGGCCAATAATATGAGAGCCTACAACAACAGGCAGATCAGGATCTACAGTGACAGCCAAGCTGCCCTTAAAGCACTTCAGAGCTATAGGGTGACATCTCGGCTAGTATGGGAATGCGGCGAAGAACTTAAAAGTCTGGCCACTCGGAACAGTGTAACACTGGAGTGGGTCCCAGGTCATAAAGGAATCGCAGGCGATGAAAAAGCTGACGAACTTGCAAGAGTAGGATCGTCAACTCTGATGAGGGGACCTGAACCTGCTGTGGGTATCCCCAGATGCTTAACTAGGTCATGGTTAAAAGGGTGGGTAAAAGAACAACACAATAAACACTGGAAGAATACGACCAGGCAAATACATGGGAAGAAATTCATGAAAAAACCACCAGAAAAAGTACACACCATAACGGGGCTACTTACGGGAAACTTTTCCACAAAGGAGCACCTAAACAAAATAGGGCTGTATAACAGAGACCTTACATGCAGAAGATGCAAAAAGGATACCGAAACAGCTCTGCATATACTATGCAACTGTGAGTCGCTGGACCACAGAAGGCAGAAACTGTATGGCAGAACCCAAATGATTCCAGAAGACTTCTACAACCAACCAGCAAAGAACCTGTATGAGCTAATACAGGGAACGGATTGGCTAAATAGGTTGTAGTTAGAACACTAGGAGTATCCACAATATGCCCAGGAGGCTTTTCTGTGCGAAAAATAATTACGTGATATTTGTCAAGACCCCCCTCCCCCCTGAGATTTGGAAATATTAAGCTTGATCCCCTCCCCCCCTAGAACACCTCACGTAATTAATTGATGCTCTCCAACTGTCTTCTTCTGATACTACATTAACCTCGAATTGTACTTTTTTGGTGAGTCAACATACCAAACATACCAGAGAAGCCTAAGTTAATAGTTCCAGAATAAGTTTTAAAATTGACACCCTATATACATTCAACCGTTGATCAGCTATTGGTCAGAGTTATATCTCCCGAGAAAGCATGTCAAACTCATGGTAGTTAATTCAATTTTGGGTAGAAGTAATAAAAAACCATGGCAGTAGGTATAAACCTTCAAAGGTACTCAATAATAATCGTAATTATAGAACTTAATCTTCCAATTCCTGACAGTATTCGCAGTAGGGAAATGATGAAAATATATTGCTTACCACTGAAATTAATCTGTCAATGCTAGTATTCCATCATTACGATTATTAATCACTCGAAAAAGCCATTGATATGCATGGACCACATTCCACAAAATAAGTTAAGTTCGTGATTTATCACGTTTCCATGGAAAATAATACCCATCAGATTTTCCATTTGCTCTTTTCAACTTATTCTGATCACATTTCCGTTGATAAAACAAGCGTAAAATTGTTTGTTCCCTTAAATTGGATAATTGGGTGGAATATCGAAAGATAACAATTTAACGAGTATATATCTGCATAGAAGATGGGAAATGAAAATGTAAAGTGATGACCTCTTAACGAAACAAAAACCGAATTAAAATTAAGCGTTGCAGCAACCATGAATAGAGTTAATTGGAAAAAGATAGTTATCTTCGAGCTTCGGTGGTGTTTATAAGGTTTATAGTAAATTAATATCATGGGGACATTATTGATTAATTAATAATGATAAGATACAGTCAAAAATTATAGAAAAACTGTAATAGTGAAAATTTTTTGACAGTTCCAAGAACCAATCGAATTTCCTCATTTTTTATCATATGAACAATTTCACCCAATCATGTCAACATTACACTGATAACAGACCATGGGCTGTTTTCACGTTGCTATGGTCACATATTGATTTATTTCGATTTTGAAGTTTCAAATATTTAATATTTCGAAATGTCACGATTTGTTTTAGTTCTGAATTGTTTCTATAATTAGCAAACAATTTTCTATCCGAATAACTCTCGGACATTGATAAATGCACAAAAATTTAATGGCAACTATCTCAAGCTTGTTGTTTGTGGGCAAGAAATCTGTCATAAAATTTTTTCGAACAATTATCAATGTCCTTGGGTTATTTTTTTTTTTCCTTCGGAGCCGTCCTTTCGCCGGTACCACCTCAGCCTCCTGGGCTTATTGTGGATACTCCTAGTGTTCTGACTACAACCTATTCAGCCAATCCGTTCCCTGTATTAGCTCATACATCTTCTTAGCTGGTTGATTGTAGAAGTCTTCTGGAGTCATTTGGGTTCTACCATAAAGTTTCTGCCTTCTGTGGTCCAGCGACTCACAGTTGCATAGTATATGCAGAGCTGTTTCGGTATCCTTTTTGCATCTTCTGCATGTAAGGTCTCCGTTGTACAGCCCTATTTTGTTTAGGTGCTCCTTTGAGGGAAAGTGTCCCGTAAGTAGCCCCGTAGTGGTGCGCAGTTTGTTCCTGCTCATTGAGAGCAGTTCTTTCGCTACTTTTTCTGATGGTTCTTTTATGAATTTCTTCCCATGTATTTGCCCAGTCGTATTCTTCCAGTATTTCTTGTGTTGTTCTCCTTGGATTATTACTACTGATAATAAAACTGTGAGCACCAGTTTAAATAACAGTCCAAATGCGGGCTAACCGTGAATGAAGGCATCCAGTGAAATAACGAACCTATTTCGCGCAATTGTTGATATTTTATATAACTGGGTCATTCTAACGTGCTCTGCGAGCTCTTTCAAACACCCGCGATGCACACTCCTTCCCTTTGACGGTCTAAGACTAAGCTGTGATTTTAACGGCATAGTTCGCTGCATTGAGTCCAGCACAGACTCCGCTGTAGCTAGTTTAACGTAATAGAGTGCAGGTGCTTCTATTTTTGTGTATTGTTAACAATTATTATATAAACTGTGGAGATTTTAAGGATAAAAGATGAAAATCAGAGCATAAGGTGGGCCATCACCAGAGATCATTAGTAGAATATGAAAACATGATGAAAACTGTTGAAAAATCGATATATTTTATCAAAAATCATTAATTGTGTTGAATTTTATGGAGCTTTTGAACAAAAGCGAGAGCCGGGGAAAAATGTATCTCCGAAATAGACAATTTCAATGACAAAGTCATTACAACATTTGCGAACCGAAAATATGGTCGAATATACTTTATAATTTTTTGCCAGTGAAGTAGTGCTTCGTCCGTGAATCATTTCATGATTAAATCCCAATATTCCAGCTCTCATTAGTCTATAGTTTCGTGAAACAATTAATTCACCCAGACATTATCTTGTTTTTAAATGTCAGTGATGAACCAAGTCTCCTATATATCATGATTAAGAAAACCATCAAACTTGAAAGCAATGTCATAGATACGTGTACTAAATTTTGGAAGTCTTAACGTAGAGTTGCAAATCTGAGCAGACGCGATGCTGCCGAAAATCAATAATTGTATCATCTAACTTTGCACTAAGTAAATGATCCTAGAGGATATATGCTGCCTCTCTGTAACTACACTGTGAAAAATATATCAACCCAAAGCAAGGGAGTCTGTGGTGGATGTTAGTGTTCAAATTTGGAATCGTATTTTTTGGGGAAACATGAATAAATGATGATATTCATACCAAAAATCCATGAGGAACTGAATTTTTATTGGACACTAGCAGCCTACTATAACTTTGCACAGGTGGAGGTCGGAAAATAAACAAATACTTCTTCCATTACCAAATTTTTAGGATTAATGCAACAAACAAATGTAGGAACACGCTTGGCTTAGCAAATTTGTTCACTAATAGCGACCCGCACCACCAAGGCTTCACTCAACCATACACATACCTAGTTTGTATGTATTTTAGGGTGACATTTACTAAGACCTAAAATATTTATTGTGTCCCCTTACTCCTACTTAGTTCCTGAGGAGAGTCTCTGAAAGTGATAGTTCCTTTAGTCCTATTTCCGGAGAAATTTTAGGATGTCTGCAGGCTTCAACTGTAAATGTTCCTCTTCTATCCAGTAATCTTCCAGGTGCTGTGCTCTAGGATTCTGAAGTGCTGTGCAGTTTGAAAGTATGTGGATGGAGGTTTCTTCTTCCATGACACAAAATCTGAATTCTTCTTCCCTCACTATTTTGAGCTTTTTGAGGTGCCCATTCAGGCGACAATGTCCCGTTAGGATCCCTGTTTAAACTTTTAGCGCAGTTTTACTTCGTCTTATGCATTCGTTTGATCTCAGCAAGTTGTAGTCACCCAGAATAGTCTTTGATTGTATAAGACTTGCTAGATCTTTCCAACTCTCAGATCTTCTCTTTTCCTCGGCTCTACTTATTTCTTCCAATATTACATTGGGGCTGATTTTCTCAAAAGGGATCAGGCCCCCAGAAAGTTTTTTCAGTGCACCATTTTGCTAGTTTATCTGCTATTTCGTTTCCTTCTATTCCAGTGTGTCCTGGAATCCATAGTAAGTTGACTATATTGTTCTCGCCTAGTTCATTAAGTTTGTCTAGGCATTCCCACACCATTTTGGAGCTGATTACACAAGAGCTCAGTGATGCACCGATACAGTATTCTGACATACAAGTATTGGCCCTGAAGTGCATCAATATGGTACATTATGGCGAGCTGGCTTTGGTCTTCCTGGTGGCCAGAGTGTCGTATTGACATTAACCCGACGTCATTTGCCACTGTTCTGCCGTAGCAGCCACTTCTTCGAAGACTTTTCTGCAACGCTGTATATTTTCTTCAATTTGTTTTTTCTTTCATTATTTCCTTAGAGAAACCCTTAGAATAAAACATTTGTCTGTACCCTTGACTATATCCTTTCTTATTTCCGGCAATTGCATCCGGAGTAGTTCTCAAGTGTGCACACGGTAACGTACGACATTGTAGGTCTGCAGTAAATCGTCCAAAAATATTCCCTTATTTCATTATGTCAGTCTATTATTGAACTGCCAAAATCAGACTTCTAGGCAGGTCGTTTAATGTGGGCATTTTCCCTTTTGTCGGCCATTTCAACAACGTTCAAGGACAGACGAACTCTTTCAAACGTATAGCAGGTCTTTATACTCGGTAAGTGATATGAAATGAAACGTAAGCCTTTTATTATACACTTTATGTTCCCCTATATACACATAAGAACACAAATGAAGGATTTAACGAATTTTTGAAATTATGCAAAAACTTGTCAACCTACTCAAATCGCTTGTATGAATATATATAGAATTGAAATATTGTCACGGAAACAAAATTTTTTTCTCGGCTAGCTTGAATAAATAATCTTTCTACAGTGTGGAACAGCCAAATGGAATAAACTTGATAACGAATAAATGAGGGCGTGCTGGAAAATAACTTATATAGAGTGTGTCATGTGAAAGTGGTCATTTCTTCAGAAAATTGGTTCAGGTATTGCTGGACATTAATTTGTTCATGTCATACTAGTTCTTTGTTGTGTTTTTATTGCTTAGTTACCAACTATCTAATGTCGTACCCGTGCGGGCATAAAGAGATCGCCGAAGTATCCAAGCAACACAGTTTCATTAACATCTTTTACGTAGGTTTCTTGCATCCAATTCAATAATTTTTCGTATTCCATGTCGTAAGCTTTTTTAGATTTTTTAGATTTTCAGTTGCTTCTCAATCATTTTGTCTGAATTTGGAGCTTGATACTGTCCTGGAAACCCAATATTATCCAATTTTATCTTGTTTTTAAAATCGGTCAAACTGTCACTCTTTTAATGCGTTTTCGATCCAAAGGCTCCTACTTTATCTCCATTTTTTGCAGCTGTGTAGAATACACGACAAAATTCCTGAGTTTCCTTTTAATTTTTCTTATCGCTTCATTAAATATCGTGACTTCCATATCAACTTCATTCAAATAAGTCTGTTACTCAAGTTTCAGTATACTCCTAAACCAGTTTCGCATTCCTTAAAACTTGCGGTTGTCAAAACACATTGTGAAGTAAATTGCATTCATAATGATCCGCCCGAACTTTACCACAACAATAGTATGCCATTTCACATATTATCTACTTACCTCAGTTATAACAACCTCAAGATGTTTATTAAATGAAACGAGATATTTGAGTTGAGTTGGCTGATGCATTTAATATCGAGAACTTGGTGATTGTATTCAGGAAGTTACTCCACAAGATCTAATAGCTAGTTGAATGCGTCATTGATTTCTGGAAACTTTATTGGACCAATGGAATGGAGCTATGGTGCAAATGGAATTAATAAACTCAATATTTCGTCGATTTTTATCGCATCTTGATGGAATTGCGATTTTTTTCACTACAAATTCATTAAAATGAAGAACATCTTCGACCTACTTACGCTAGCAGCTTTATTCTTCGATATGATGTTCTATCACAAGTGAATAAATAGGTGCATATCTTAAATTCTACTTAAGCGTTTGATGTTATCGATCGAGCACGTAGAGAAGAATAAAAATGTAGAAAATTTCTGTTAAAGCTGGTAATATTTCAGCTCGAATGAAATAAAAATGTAGAACCGTCGTCTGGGAGTTTTTATTAAAACCTGAATGCCCGGAATGTGTAAATTTTTCAATATATGGCATGCAATTAGAACTACGTAATGCACGTTGAATAAAATTTTTTGAATTATAATAACAGCCTGGTGAAATTTGTTCTGATTGATAGATTAGTGGATTTCACGAAAAAAATAGCTCAAAAAAAAGTGAAGCTTATAACATTCCAATACGTTTCTGCCTTTAGAACCTCATAATTTCCAAATCTTCGCAAATAGCCCCCTTTTCAACAGAACAACAGTTGTGTCAGTTCATGCGCATTTGCAAGTCCATAATTAGCTCGTTCCATGAACTGCTTATTTTGATGAACATTGCATAACCTAACCATTTTGGAACTGATTACACACAATGTCAGTGCTTTAATAGTAGTAGTATCCGACATAATAATAATCCTTCGCCCTCTACATCCTTTATCAATATTGAACTGGGAACACTTTCCCTTGGCGTGAATTTCCGCTTAAAAAAGACTTAGGGTTCTTCTCAAGCTTCCGGAGTGTTTGGTTTGTGGCCCGTACACCGTACACTCCTATATCAGTTCCTACCTCCCAGTACTCAAATACCGAGTGTCTCACCATATTTCCCGGTATTCCATGATTAGTAGCTTCTTGGATCATTATCAATCATTGTCTAGTTAGGATAGGATGCAGTGACAAAGACTCCCTACCAATCTAATTCCATCCTCTAAAAGCCACGTATTTCCAAAACTCTGGGAGTTTCATAATAAAGCTTCTACTTCTGTACCTTCTTTTTTGGGGTCCGGTGAACTATAGGGAAACACGATTCTTTGACTGATTTTGTGAAACGTAATTCGTAACCAAAACCATAAATCTAAATATGCATTCTCTGGAATTTCTTTTTCATCTTTCAATGTAAATTTGATTATAAATTTTTAGGTCACAAATAAAAATAAAATTGCTTATACCATTTCATTTTTAAATAAATATTACGTTTGTGCCTCTTCACTTCATTTTATACTCTACAAATACCTACCATGAAACCAAAATTTATATCAATAGCATATATATGAGGGTTATGCAACCTACAGAACATAAAACTCTGTAGCTGTAATCGATTACTTGAGAGTTATGGTATTCTTGTACATTATTATTAAGATGCGATATCAAATATTTATATAAACTATATTTTTTATTCAATTTTTTCAACCCAAACTCAAGAAAATAAATGAAATTACAGACATTTTGCATTTGGTGATATCCTCACATTGTGTATTTGAAACAGGAGAAAGAAATATGATCATTACATTCACCCTTCCCCTTAAAAGATTTCCAATACTTTGTAATGGCCATTAAGTTATTCAAGCAGGGGAAGGGAATATGAACAATGGACTCACCCTTCCTCTTCTTGATTTACCTGCGCGTACCAAAGTATTGAATGCGTATATGCAGTCACCCTTCTCATTGTTGAAAAATATCCAATACTTTGTAACGCGCATATCAAGTGATTCAAGAAAGGGAATTACTAATCCACTGATTATACTCCCTTCCCCTTCTTTAATAATTCAGTGTGCATTACATTGCATTCATCACTAAAGCAGTGCGATCAACATTTCCTGTTCGAAATCATATTATATATTTACTACAAATTTGGTGTATATTTGTGGTTATCGCTGATTTTTGACGGGCGTTACACACTTACTACTTACGCTAGAGCTTTTATGTCATTTGTCATTTGATTTAATTGTTTTCATGCAAATCTGAAGCCTGTCAAATATATATTTATAAAAGTGGTAATTTGAACAATATTTTGAAGAAACTCACTGTACAGTGTGATACGTTTAAACAGTTGTTTGTATAAAATATTTAGTCCAAAAGTAATGGTTCAAGTGGCGGAAAAAAATCTTTTTTTGGATTTTTCTCTGTAAATTGTGTTCAACCCGCAAATTTTTCGACGGATAATCCTCAAAATAGGTGAGTGCTATTGATTTTTCGCAAAATCACTAAGAAATTCGTGTTTCCCTATAGTTCACCGGACCCCTTGTTGTACAGCTCTGCTTGGAGATTCAACTCAATCACTACTAATTTTTTCAAAAATTTAACATGTAGTACTTTTTCACATTATTGCCATTATATTTCCAGTGCAGTATATATTATTTTGAAAATTTAGGGATGGAAACATCCAGTGCATTGTTGTTAATAGAAATGCTATTGGTTGATAACACTTTTCATTACCAGTGGAAGAATGGAGGTCGGGCAAGCAGTTAATTAAAATTCACGTCGTCCATGAAGTTCCCTAAACATCCTTCCAATAAATTCCACACCGGCAATATCGCCTGTACAACAGACTTAATTAATGTCAGCTATCGATTGAATCAATCACTTTTGCAAGCATCGAAAACTTTTTTTATTAACCTAAAAGTAAGTGAAGAAAAAACAACACTTGCTCAATATTGGACGAGCTTGATGGAAATTCATAAAGTTTTCGAAAAAAAAAGTCGCTGTTTTATTGTTATTTCAATTCCATACCAAATATACAGGGCGTGAGATTAAATTGATGATTACAAAATACTTTAGCTTAACTAAATGCTTAAAGTGCTATTCACCGGTCTCTTGACAATTGACAAATTGACGAATATATTTTTCTTGTACATTGCGAATGGCTTCGTCCCTAATTTGGTCCTGCATCTCCTATAGATTTTGCGATTTGTGATGCTTTTTGGCATTACATAAAAAGAAAACCGAGAATTCAGTGTAATTATTTGTATTTTGAAAACAATGCAGTTATACTTTGGCAAGTTTATCTAAAGCCGTGAAAAGAGATATTGCCACGTTCAACTATGAAAAAGCTAAAGTGCTAAGTATGTAGTGATAATAATTAGAAAGGGGACTTTTTATTATTAACAATATTAACAAAATGATTGAACGTTAATTCTTGAATGTGCTTGTTTCCTTGGATTTTTTCTATTAACATTATTTTTTCAATTCATGAATTTCAAAAGATGAGCACTTTTCCAAATTTGTTATGGGCTTCTTCAAGCTCTGGCAGCGTTGTACGAAAACCATTATTACCACACCCTCCGAATTACATAATTGGTGATTTTTATCGAAAGTTGACTTCTTATTGGCAACTGCGTGCGTGTGTTCTTCCCTCTCGCTTCATCAATTGACTGATATTTATTTATCCAGTGGCGTTGGTATTGTCACTGACATTTGGATTTCCAATTAATTTTACTTGGTAAAATAGGTACCGTACCCCATTTGTACGTTTATGACAGATATGCGTCATGTTTCCTTGCCTCTAACCGATGTTCCGTAGCTTCAGATAAACTTGCCAAACTATAATTATTGTTGTATAGTTGTTGAATAGTGGAATAGACTCATTAAGTCATGATCAAAAGCTAGGTAAGAATGAATGTGTCGGTGGGAAACCAGAGAATGGTTGCGTAAAGAGAATAGTTGACCTAGGGCAGTACGTATATATGCAGATGAGGTAGATAAGTGAGGATACACACATTTCAATATAGTTCATTGTCCAGCATCGATATTATATCTTATTCATATTATTTAATTAACATGAGAGGCTTAAATACAGCACTTATCAGAAATAGTGTGAATAGTTAAGTTACATAATAAACATTATCCCAGTTAATCCTGTAGCTTTCATACGACTATTTCAGCGGCTCCCAATAGACCCGGACTTCCACTAGCTCATGTGGAATCCAAAACAACATACCACACAGGTTTATCTACATAAAAAATCTAGAGGTGTAAGATCTGGAGACCTTAGTCGTCATCTACCATTCCGCCTCCCAGAAAAACACTGGTATAAAAATAATAAGATCAGTATTGGTGTCATTGGTTATTCATTTCCTGGTAGTGTTGAGTAGAACATTCAGTCGCCCAGTGGTAATTATGCTTACATTAATCGGGGTCATCATCGTTGAGTTTTTGATGTAACTGGATTTGGTACGGACCATCCACCCTATACCACAGATTATAAAGAGAACAGATACGAAAGCTTGACAGAAAACAGTAAAAAGAGAGAAAGATGGGTGGACATACCCATTTAAATGCCTATCGTCTTATGTCGACTCTTTTCGGGATGCTTCGCGAAATTTGTCAACAGGGTTGTCAATTTGCATGATATTTCCTCCAATTTACGATCATAGGTCAAATATTTTATAAGCATTTTTTCAAGTGTGATAGTTATACAGATACAAATATTCGATAATTACTTGTTTTAAATCAATTTTATTAACATTAAAAGAATTATACAATTAAAAAGATTATAATGTATAAAAATCATACCATAAATATATACTTTTTTCACAAACCACATCCTTGGCAACCATGCACAATAACGGTGACGGCAAACCTAACCTAACATAATCAAAACGTCAAAACATGCTCAGAATCACTCGTAATCTGTTTTTAAAATTCATAACGCCATTTTTGTTTGCTTCATTGTTTGAAGGTGTTCAATCGGCGATATTAATTGTGTTATTTGACTAATTGATTGTGCGTTGTGGTAATATTAACTATAAAAATATAGTGGTATAGATTATTATTCTTATAAAATGGATAAAAATCACGGCGCAGTGAATTGTTCATACAGAGACTCCAAATAAATTTTATTCGGAAAGAAAAATGAAGTTCTTTCGATTTCCAAGGGATGAGAGTTTTTAATTTAATATCCCGGATATGATAAAAGAAATTTTCAAGCTTTTGATATTAACTTTGCTGCTACAAATTATTATCAAAATTCTCTCTTGCATAGGTGTATATTATATTCCTTTGATCATAAATAAATTAAGAGTTATTTGTACTTTAAAATTTAGTTGTTTTTTGATATTATTTGTTTTATCTAAAAATGTATTTATCAATTAATCTCCCAAGAGTAATGACTATTCATAACAAATCATAAGAATGTAGATAAAGGTATTAAATAAATACATAAATATATATTCGATCATGATTATTGTTTTAATTTATGGCGCAGTTTTGAAGACTTCGTGGAAACTTCCAAAAAAACTAGATCCGGCACTAGAAATTGTTATTGTCCCCGAGTCAACACTGCAATTTGGTAAGAAATTCAGAAAATATTTTAAACTGGCAGCATCGCGGCCATACCGAGTTAAAGGTCCAAGGTCATTGACGATGGAGCTGAAAATCGTTTGATGTTTTACCGGGATTTGTATATGTTCTCTTTATAATCTGTGCCTATACCTTGATAACTGAGTTTATATGATCGTTTTTCTTGAAATACTTTAGGCACGTCACTCGACAGTTCTACATTATTCTCTAACAAAAAAAGTCTCCATCTTATTTGATTTGATTTTTTTTCAGTCCTTTTTTATTTTAGAATATAATGGAATCATCAATTTTGCGAGCGCATTGGAACATATTTAGTTTTTTCACATAATAGAAACTAAATTGAAGTTTATGTGGAGCGGTAATAGAAGCTGGAATCTAAATTTAAGCATAACAGAAATTGTTAACGATTTAACGACGGTATCTCCAGAGACCATGAACGGTTTTAATCTAGTGTCCAGCAATCTAACAAACTTTTATATTTCCCTCGAGATTCAAAGTTAACCGAGGGATGTCTTCTGTGTTTTGTTACGAGCTAAAGCCCAGTAACATTTCATTTTCATTGCTTTGGAAAATTAATTGAAGTTATACAGAGGTACTGAATAAACGGGCGGTAGTCAAGACTCCCATTAATGCCACGTAAATGAGGTCACTTCTTTTGTATTACATTGAAAGCAAACGGTTCGAGAGGGATTATTAGGGATTTTGGTCAAAGGGAGGTTTCAATATAGATAGAACAGAATGCCATCGTTTTGATTAAATAAAAATCCAATCAACTTTAACGACACCTGAGTAAATGAAGAATGTTATTTTGTAACACAATAGAAAGAAGTGTAATTGAATTCTTCATTATTTTGAGTGGTCGGGTGAAGGCGGGGTATTATCTGACCATCCCCATTGAACCAAACAAACTATTATTTAGACGTAGTAACGACGTGAAAAAGTAACATGATTTTGACGTCATTTGGGTGACGTTTCCACGACGTCATATTAAGACATTACACAGTTCGTTTTTAATAAAAAAAATAGTAGATAAAAACATCTTTATTACTCTTAACAATAAAACAGTACATTATTCAAAGAATATAAACTAAAATCTAATTTTTTTTAAAACTAAATAGAATCAAAATATACACATAAGATATTTTTACCGGCCAACAGTGAAATAGAAATATCATTCACAATTAAATAAAAAACTAGCATTCGGAATATGTATAACAGTAAATAAGCAAACAAAGGAACTGGAAAAAAAATTTTAGGGATTAAAAGAAGATAATATTTCGAACCTTAGACGTTCAGAAGAAATAAATGTCGACTTTTTATAAGAAAGTTACATACCATCTCCGCACTTTGGGATTTACATGGTTAGGGCGGTATTACACTATCAAAGATTTGATAAAAATATTTCATAAAATATAGGTATTACATTTAAAAAACTATTCAACAAATGTTTTTTATCAAATCTTCGATAATGTAATACCGTATAATAGTGACTAACTAAACCTACCCCAATAGTGTACATTATGGATTGAAATAGATATGAAGTAATGGAAATGATGTAAAGGATGATTGTTTTCCCAACATTGAAAAAACCATGCACTTCGCAGCAATATCAAATCCTTAGAACTACAGGGGTAGTTGTATAGAGGCGAATAGGTTTTAAATTGTTTCACAATAAAAAAAGTATTACTATCACAATTACTAACAATATTTTGAATTTGGACAACAATGCCATTCTTTCTTAAAAAGTAGCTGTTTTGAGAAGAGTAAGTGTATGAAGTTAAGATGATGTGACACATGGTCTGTTCAGGGCTAGTAGTGCTTGTCTACTAACCGTAAGGATGTGAATTTTATTACCTGTGGTGTTTCTTTCGGTAGTCTCTTTTGCGGCGATGTAGATAGCAGTGAGCTCTGTTTGAGCAACGCTGACATTACAGCCCATCGCCCATTTGATGTTTAGATTCAGAGATCTGGAGTAAATGCTACATCCTGAGCCCATATTGGTTTTAGAGCCATCCGTGAAGATGCGGATTGCGCCTTCTTCTGATGTGTCTTGTGTGTTATATTTAATGATTGGCATTGTGGCTTCTTGACCTCTTTTTTTGAAAGATCAGCAGCTCTTATCAGGCTCAACAGTTCACTTCATATTGTGGATTGCTAGGGTGATTACTCGCCACTAGTCTTTACGCAGGTTCTCTCTACGATGTGTACACGTGTATTTTAACGACCATCTTTCAGCAAGTGACGACTATAAAGTTGTGAAACAACTCTTTTCAAAATATATGTCAACTTTTCCATCTCCATTAATTTATTAAATGCTGCATCTCAGTAAAATCCCAGATTGAATAGGTTTAGATACACAGACAAAGTAAATTATATCCCTCATTGTCTTTGTGAATAGATTGTCTAGGTAATTGTGTAAAATGCATACATTTTCGTAATCTCAAATCTAATACAGAGCTTTTAAACATGCCCTCACCAAACGTCTTCGTCTTTCTGCATGAACTGCTTAATAATTCTGCAGACAATCTTGAAAGATTAACTACCTTTCAAAGATTTAATGTTCCCATATTCTAGTATGATAAGATATCTTGTTAAGTTTTATTCTCCACATTGAAGCTTTCAAGTAATTAATTAGAAGACATGCATTTGCGTTTGTAATGAATATTTGTCGAGTATGCCAGATGTGAATTTTGGTTTAGTTTAACTTTAAAAAACGGTAGTTATTGAGAGTAACAATGTATTTGCTATGTTGGATCTTGTCAATCTTGAAATATAGTTCAAATCGACGAAAGTAATTGACGATCTTTCCCTCTATTGGAATAATCGGGCATAAATATGCTATAAAATGTCTAAATCGGTGTATATTTCGAATTTTATGGCGCAATCAGTCAGAAATACAGTTGGGAATTAATTGCATTGTTCTGAATGATGGAATGATCAATCAGAATCAGCTGAGACATGTATTTAAAATCATTTGGTCTCAACGACTGAAGATAAATAGTTATTTGTATGCCCAGGCCGCGAAATACCTTTTTAACGTACCGAAAGCTGAGGCCGCTCGCGGAGAGGCAAGATAATCTTGAGGGCGTTAAAAAGCTTCGCGGCCATGGTATACACACTATTTTTCGTGCAATCGTTACAATTCTTAATCTAGATAATTGTGAATAATAGTGCGGAAAGTGATACTCTTCCGTACGCGACTGCAGTTGACCCAAACGACGCGGAGCGGAGTTCGAGCAAGCGGTCAAGGGCGGGAAAGACACTTTACAAATGAGTTAGGAACATTATTTTTTCTACGACCCTATATACAAAAAAGTATACCAACCCATTATTCAAAAGTAATTTTATTACAACATACACATAAAAAACTTTAACCAAAAACTATTAATTATTATAAATATTAATATTAAAAACAGAATTTGTTGCATTCTGTAAATTACTTCTTGAAATAAACGGTCCAGTAGAGTTATTTGGTGTTAACTGGTAAGTAGATGACGTTGATGAGGATGGCATCGGTTGCAGGTCACATAAAGATGACGATGAAGGTGACGGCAACGGTTTTAAGTCATTTGTAGATGAAAGAATTTTATTTGATATATTTTTCTTATATCAAACCCGGATAATTTGATAGTTGTTTTATGACAGTGCTTTAAAGAATGTACAGGGTTATATCAAAATATGTTCATTATTTCATATTTTCAAAAAATAAAAAATGCAACAAAAAGCTAGATAAGATGTAGATTTTATTTGATGGACTATTTATTCACCTGTTGTAACAATAGTTATAACTTTCGAAGCAAAAAACTATCTAATTAGGTCAAAATTTGCATAATTTTACTTTTCCGCACTAGTACGGGAAAGTGACACTTTCAAAGCTAAAATGCGTGCGGGAAAGTGGGTTAAAACGCACGGTCGTAGAAAAATGTATTTTTGCTCTAAAATCAACAGCAGTTCAATTTATTCAACAATGTCACCGCGTGCTATGGAAATGATTCAATATATACAAAATATTTTGACAGTTCTTGACAAAACTCAAAATGTCTGATAATTACTGATAGCGATATTTCAGTACCTCCCACTCCTCCTGAGCTCAAATGCGTTGTAGTTTCGGCTATATTCAATGAAAAATAATTGTTTTCTTTGTAGTATTTTATAAATGTCAAGTTTGACCGTTGCTATGGGTAGCGGCCGCGAAATTGAATCTCGCGGACTCAGCTGAG